>JANJXV010001181.1:0-180150 GCA_024803745.1 Megascapheus bottae | reverse complement strand
AACTTCACGCACCCTCCGTTCTATGACTTCACACACCTCCATTCTGTGAACTTTCACGACACCTCTATTCTGAGTTCACAACACCTCCATTCTGTGACTTCACACACCTCCATTCTCTGACTTCACACAACTCCATTCTGTGACTTCACACACCTCCATTCTGTGACTTCACCTACCTACATTTATGACTTCACACACCACTATTTTTGACTTCACACACCTCCATTCGGTGACTAGTCACATACCTCCATTCTGTGACTTCACACACCTCCATTTTGACTTCACTCACTTCCATTCTCTGTGACTTCAGCACAACCTCCATTCTGTGACTTCCCACACCTCCATTCTATGACTTCACACACCTCCATTTCTGAATTCACACACCTGCATGTCTGTGACTTCACAAACCTCCGTTCCTGTGACTTCACACACCCTCCATTTTGACTTCACACACTTCCATTCTGTGACTTCACACGACCTCCATTCTGTGACTTCACACACCTCCATTGTTTGACTTCACTCACCTCCATTCTTTGACCTCACACACGTACATTCCATTGACTTCACACACCTCTATTCTGAGTTCACACACCTCCATTCTGTGACGTCACACACCTCATTCTGTGACTTCACACACCTCCGTTCTATGACCCCACACAGATCGATTCACTGAATTCACAAACCTCTATTCTATGACTTCACACACCTCCATTCTGTGACTTCACACACCTCCGATTCTATGACTTCACACACCTCCTATCTGTGACTTCACCCACCTACATTTGTGACTCACACACACCACCATTTTTCACTTCACACACCTCCATTTCTGTGACTTCACACACCTCCATTCTGTGACTTCACACACCTCCATTCTGTGACTTCACACACATCCATTGTTTGACTTCACTCACCTCCATTCTTTGACCTCACACACGTCCATTCCATGACTCCACACACCTCCATTCCATGATTTCACACACCGTCCATTCTATGAGTTCACACACCACCATTTTGACTTCACACACCTCCATTCTATGACTTCACACCACCTCCATTCTATGCCTTCACAACCTCCATTCTGTGACTTCACACATCTCCATTCTTAGTTCACACTCCTCCATTCGGTGACTTCACACACCTCCACTCTGACTTCACAATGCTCCATTCTATGACTTCACACACTTCCATTCTATGACTTCACACACCTCCATTCTGTGACTTCACACACCTCCATTGTGAGTTCACACACCTCCATTCTTTGACTTCACACACTTCCATTCTGTGACTACACAAACCTCCATTCTATGACTTCACACTCCTCCATTCTATGATTTCACACCTCCATTCTATGACTTCACACATCCATTTTTGATTTCACACACCTCCAATATATGACTTCTAAACACCTCAATTCTGTTACTTCACACACCTCCATTCTATGACTTCATTCCCTCCATTCTGTAGTTCACACAACTCCAGTCCTATGACTTCACACACCTCCATTCTATGACTTCACGAATCCTCCATTCTATGACTTCACACACCAGCATTCTCCGACTTCACACCCCTCCAATTTGACTTCACATACCTCCATTCTATGACTTCACAAACCTCCATTCTGTGACTTCACACACCTCCATTCTGTGACTTCACAAAACTCCATTCTTATGATTTCACCACTCCTCCATTCTATGACTTCACACACCTCCATTTTTATGACGTCACACACCTCCATTTTTGACTTCACGACACCTCCATTATGTGCCTTCACACACCTACATTCTATGACTTCACACACCTTCAATCTATGACTTCAAACACTTCCATTCTATGATTTCACATACCTCCATTCTATGACTTCACATACCTCCATTCTGTGACTTCACACACCCCCAATGTCTGAGGTATCACACACACCTCCATTCTGTGACTTAAACACAGCTCCATCTGACTTCAACCCACCTTCATTTCATGACTTCGCACACAGCCTTCATTCTATGACTTATCACATCCACCATTCTGTGACTTCACACACCTCCATTCTGAGTTGACACACCTCCATTCTTGTGACTTCACAAACCTCTATTGTAATGACTTCAACACATCTCCATTTTGACTTCACACACCTCCATTCTATGAGTTCAACACCTCCGTTCTGACTTCATACACCTCCCTGCTAATCTATGACTTCACACACCTCCATTCTGGTGACTTCACACACCTCCATTCTGTGACTTCACACACCTCCATTCTATGACCTCACACACCTCGATTCTCCTTGATTTCACACACCTCCATTCTATGACTTCACACACCTCCATTCTGTGACTTCACACACCTCCATTCTATGACTTCCCACATGCTCAATTCTGTGACTTCACCCCACCCTCCATTTGTGACTTCTCACACTACCATTTTGACTTCACACACCTCCATTTCTGGTGACTTCACACACCTCCATTCTGTGACTTCACACACCTCCATTTTGACTTCACACACTTTCCTTCTGTGACTTTGCACACACCACCATTCTGTGACTTCACACACCTCCATTGTTTGACTTCACACACCTCTATTATTTGACTTCACACACCTCCATTCCATTTCTTCACATACCTCCATTCTATGAGTTCACACACCTCCATTCTATGAGTTCACACACCACCATTTTGACTTCACACACCTTCATTCTATGACTTCACACACCTCCATTCTATGACTACACAAACCTCCATGCTGTGACTTCGCACATCTCCATTCTGAGTTCACAAACCTCCATTCGGTGACTTCACACACTTCCATTCTGACTTCACAAAGCTCCATTCTATGACTTCACAAACTTCCATTCTATGACTTCACACACCTCCATTCTGTGATTTCACATACCTCCATTCTGAGTTCACACACCTCCATTCTGTGACTTCACACACTTCCATTCTGTGACTTCACACACCTCCATTCTATGACTTCACACACATACATTTTGGCATCACACACTTCCATTCTGTGACTTCACACACCTCCATTCTCTGACTTCACACACCTCCATTGTTTGACTTCACATACCTCCATTCGGTACTTCACACACCTCCATTCTGATTTCACAAACCTCCATTCTATGACTTCACACACTTCCATTCTATGAGTTCACACACCTCCATTCTGTGACTTCACACACCTCCATTCTGAGTTCACACACCTCCATTCTGTGACTTCACACACCTACATTCGGTGACTTCACACACCTCCATTCTGTGACTTCACACACCTCCATTTTGACTTCACACACTTCCATTATGTGACTTCACACACCTCCATTCTGTGACTTCACACACCTCCATTGTTTGATTTCACACACCTCCATTCTTTGCCTTCACACACCTCCATTCCATGACTTCACACACCTCCATTCTATGAGTTCACACATCTCCATTCTATGAGTTCACACAACTCCATTTGGAATTCACACACCTCCATTCTATGACTTCACACACCTTCATTCTTACTTCAGAAACATCCATTCTATGACTTCACACACCTCCCTTCTATGACATCACAAACCTCCATTCTGTGACTTCACACACCTCCATTCTGAGTTCACATACCTCCATTCTGTGATTTCACACACCTCCATTCTGACTTCACACACCTCCATTCTATGACTTCACACACTTCCATTCTATGACTTCACACACCTCCATTCTGTGACTTCACACACCTCCATTCTTTTACTTCACACACCTAGATTCTCTGACTTCACACACCTCCATTCTATGACTTCACATACCTCCATTCTGTGACTTCACGTACCTCCGTTCTATGACTTCACACACCTCCATTCTGTGACTTCACACACCTCTATTCTGAGTTCACACATCTCCATTCTGTGACTTCACACACCTCCATTCTCTGACTTCACACACCTCCATTCTGTGACTTCACACACCTCCATTCTCTGACATTACACACCTCCATTCTATGACTTCACACACCTCCATTCTGTGACTTCACCTACCTACATTTATGACTTCAAACACCACTATTTTGACTTCACACACCTCCATTCTGTGACTTCACACACCTCCATTCTGTGACTTCACATACCTCCATTCTGTGACTTCACACACCTCCATTTTGACTTCACTCACTTCCATTCTGTGACTTCACACACTTCCATACTGTGACTTCCCACACCTCCATTCTATGACTTCACACACCTCCATTCTGAATTCACACACCTGCATTCTGTGACTTCACAAACCTCCGTTCTGTGACTTCACACACCTCCATTTTGACTTCACACACTTCCATTCTGTGACTTCACACACCTCCATTCTGTGACTTCACACACCTCCATTGTTTGACTTCACTCACCTCCATTCTTTGACCTCACACACGTACATTCCATGACTTCACACACCTCTATTCTGAGTTCCCACACCTCCATTCTGTGACTTCACACACCTCCATTCTGTGACTTCACACACCTCCATTCTATGACCCCACACAGATCGATTCACTGACTTCACAAACCTCCATTCTATGAATTCACACACCTCCATTCTGTGACTTCACACACCTCCATTCTATGACTTCACACACCTCCTATCTGTGACTTCACCCACCTACATTTGTGACTTCACACACCACCATTTTGACTTCACACACCTCCATTCTGTGACTTCACACACCTCCATTCTGTGACTTCACACACCTCCATTCTGTGACTTCACACACCTCCATTTTGACTTCACACACCTCCATTCTGTGACTTCACACACATCCATTGTTTGACTTCACTTACCTCCATTCTTTGACCTCACACACGTCCATTCCATGACTCCACACACCTCCATTCCATGATTTCACTCACCTCCATTGTATGAGTTCACACACCACCATTTTGACTTCACACACCTCCATTCTATGACTTCACACACCTCCATTCTATGCCTTCACAAACCTCCATTCTGTGACTTCACACATCTCCATTCTGAGTTCACACTCCTCCATTCGGTGACTTCACACACCTCCATTCTGACTTCACAATGCTCCATTCTATGACTTCACACACTTCCATTCTATGACTTCACACACCTCCATTCTGTGACTTCACACACCTCCATTGTGAGTTCACACACCTCCATTCTGTGACTTCACATACTTCCATTCTGTGACTTCACAAACCTCCATTCTATGACTTCACACACCTCCATTCTATGACTTCACACACCTCCATTTTATGACGTCACACACCTCCATTTTGACTTCACACACCTCCATTATGTGCCTTCACACACCTACATTCTATGACTTCACACACCTTCAATCTATGACTTCAAACACTTCCATTCTATGATTTCACATACCTCCATTCTATGAATTCACATACCTCCATTCTGTGACTTCACACACCTCCATTCTGAGTGCACACACCTCCATTCTGTGACTTAACACAGCTCCATTCTGACTTCACACACCTTCATTTCATGATTTCGCACACCTCCATTCTATGACTTATCACATCCACCATTCTGTGACTTCACACACCTCCATTCTATGAGTTCACACATCTCCATTCTATGAGTTCACACAACTCCATTTGGACTTCACACACCTCCATTCTATGACTTCACACACCTTCATTCTTACTTCAGAAACATCCATTCTATGACTTCACACACCTCCCTTCTATGACATCACAAACCTCCATTCTGTGACTTCACACACCTCCATTCTGAGTTCACATACCTCCATTCTGTGATTTCACACACCTCCATTCTGTCTTCACACACCTCCATTCTATGACTTCACACACTTCCATTCTATGACTTCACACACCTCCATTCTGTGACTTCACACACCTCCATTCTTTGACTTCACACACCTAGATTCTCTGACTTCACACACCTCCATTCTATGACTTCACATACCTCCATTCTGTGACTTCACGCACCTCTGTTCTATGACTTCACACACCTCCATTCTGTGACTTCACACACCTCTATTCTGAGTTCACACACCTCCATTCTGTGACTTCAAACACCTCCATTCTCTTTCTTCACACAACTCCATTCTGTGACTTCACACACCTCCATTCTGTGACTTCACCTACCTACATTTATGACTTCACACACCACTATTTTGACTTCACACACCTCCATTCGGTGACTTCACATACCTCCATTCTGTGACTTCACACACCTCCATTTTGACTTCACTCACTTCCATTCTGTGACTTCACACACCTCCATTCTGTGACTTCCCACACCTCCATTCTATGACTTCACACACCTCCATTCTGAATTCACACACCTGCATTCTGTGACTTCACAAACCTCCGTTCTGTGACTTCACACACCTCCATTTTGACTTCACACACTTCCATTCTGTGACTTCACACACCTCCATTCTGTGACTTCACACACCTCCATTGTTTGACTTCACTCACCTCCATTCTTTGACCTCACACACGTACATTCCATGACTTCACACACCTCTATTCTGAGTTCACACACCTCCATTCTGTGACTTCACACACCTCCATTCTGTGACTTCACACACCTCCGTTCTATGACCCCACACAGATCGATTCACTGAATTCACAAACCTCCATTCTATGACTTCACACACCTCCATTCTGTGACTTCACACACCTCCATTCTATGACTTCACACACCTCCTATCTGTGACTTCACCCACCTACATTTGTGACTTCACACACCACCATTTTCACTTCACACACCTCCATTCTGTGACTTCACACACCTCCATTCTGTGACTTCACACACCTCCACTCTGTGACTTCACACACATCCATTGTTTGACTTCACTCACCTCCATTCTTTGACCTCACACACGTCCATTCCATGACTCCACACACCTCCATTCCATGATTTCACACACCTCCATTCTATGAGTTCACACACCACCATTTTGACTTCACACACCTCCATTCTATGACTTCACACACCTCCATTCTATGCCTTCACAACCTCCATTCTGTGACTTCACACATCTCCATTCTTAGTTCACACTCCTCCATTCGGTGACTTCATACACCTCCACTCTGACTTCACAATGCTCCATTCTATGACTTCACACACTTCCATTCTATGACTTCACACACCTCCATTCTGTGACTTCACACACCTCCATTCTGAGTTCACACACCTCCATTCTTTGACTTCACACACTTCAATTCTGTGACTACACAAACCTCCATTCTATGACTTCACACTCCTCCATTCTATGATTTCACACCTCCATTCTATGACTTCACACATCCATTTTGATTTCACACACCTCCAATATATGACTTCAAACACCTCAATTCTGTTACTTCACACACCTCCATTCTATGACTTCATTCCCTCCATTCTGTAGTTCACACAACTCCAGTCTATGACTTCACACACCTCCATTCTATGACTTCACAAACCTCCATTCTATGACTTCACACACCAGCATTCTCCGACTTCACACCCCTCCAATTTGACTTCACATACCTCCATTCTATGACTTCACAAACCTCCTTTCTTTGACTTCACACACCTCCATTCTGTGACTTCACAAAACTCCATTCTATGATTTCACACTCCTCCATTCTATGACTTCACACACCTCCATTTTATGACGTCACACACCTCCATTTTGACTTCACACACCTCCATTATGTGCCTTCACACACCTACATTCTATGACTTCACACACCTTCAATCTATGACTTCAAACACTTCCATTCTATGATTTCACATACCTCCATTCTATGACTTCACATACCTCCATTCTGTGACTTCACACACCTCCATTCTGAGTTCACACACCTCCATTCTGTGACTTAACACAGCTCCATTCTGACTTCACCCACCTTCATTTCATGACTTCGCACACCTCCATTCTATGACTTATCACATCCACCATTCTGTGACTTCACACACCTCCATTCTGAGTTGACACACCTCCATTCTGTGACTTCACAAACCTCTATTGTATGACTTCACACATCTCCATTTTGACTTCACACACCTCCATTCTATGAGTTCAACACCTCCGTTCTGACTTCATACACCTCCATTCTATGACTTCACACATCTCCATTCTGTGACTTCACACACCTACATTCTGTGACTTCACACACCTCCATTCTATGACCTCACACACCTCGATTCTCTGATTTCACACACCTCCATTCTATGACTTCACACACCTCCATTCTGTGACTTCACACACCTCCATTCTATGACTTCACACATCTCAATTCTGTGACTTCACCCACCTCCATTTGTGACTTCTCACACTACCATTTTGACTTCACACACCTCCATTCTGTGACTTCACACACCTCCATTCTGTGACTTCACACACCTCCATTTTGACTTCACACACTTCCCTTCTGTGACTTTGCACACCTCCATTCTGTGACTTCACACACCTCCATTGTTTGACTTCACACACCTCTATTATTTGACTTCACACACCTCCATTCCATTTCTTCACATACCTCCATTCTATGAGTTCACACACCTCCATTCTATGAGTTCACACACCACCATTTTGACTTCACACACCTTCATTCTATGACTTCACACACCTCCATTCTATGACTACACAAACCTCCATGCTGTGACTTCGCACATCTCCATTCTGAGTTCACACACCTCCATTCGGTGACTTCACACACTTCCATTCTGACTTCACAAAGCTCCATTCTATGACTTCACAAACTTCCATTCTATGACTTCACACACCTCCATTCTGTGATTTCACATACCTCCATTCTGAGTTCACACACCTCCATTCTGTGACTTCACACACTTCCATTCTGTGACTTCACACACCTCCATTCTATGACTTCACACACATACATTTTGGCATCACACACTTCCATTCTGTGACTTCACACACCTCCATTCTCTGACTTCACACACCTCCATTGTTTGACTTCACATACCTCCATTCGGTACTTCACACACCTCCATTCTGATTTCACAAACCTCCATTCTATGACTTCACACACTTCCATTCTATGAGTTCACACACCTCCATTCTGTGACTTCACACACCTCCATTCTGAGTTCACACACCTACATTCTGTGACTTCACACACCTACATTCGGTGACTTCACACACCTCCATTCTGTGACTTCACACACCTCAATTTTGACTTCACACAATTCCATTATGTGACTTCACACACCTCCATTCTGTGACTTCACACACCTCCATTGTTTGACTTCACACACCTCCATTCTTTGCCTTCACACACCTCCATTCCATGACTTCACACACCTCCATTCTATGAGTTCACACATCTCCATTCTATGAGTTCACACAACTCCATTTGGACTTCACACACCTCCATTCTATGACTTCACACACCTTCATTCTTACTTCAGAAACATCCATTCTATGACTTCACACACCTCCCTTCTATGACATCACAAACCTCCATTCTGTGACTTCACACACCTCCATTCTGAGTTCACATACCTCCATTCTGTGATTTCACACACCTCCATTCTGACTTCACACACCTCCATTCTATGACTTCACACACTTCCATTCTATGACTTCACACACCTCCATTCTGTGACTTCACACACCTCCATTCTTTGACTTTACACACCTAGATTCTCTGACTTCACACACCTCCATTCTATGACTTCACATACCTCCATTCTGTGACTTCACGTACCTCCGTTCTATGACTTCACACACCTCCATTCTGTGACTTCACACACCTCTATTCTGAGTTCACACATCTCCATTCTGTGACTTCACACACCTCCATTCTCTGACTTCACACACCTCCATTCTGTGACTTCACACACCTCCATTCTGTGACTTCACCTACCTACATTTATGACTTCACACACCACTATTTTGACTTCACACACCTCCATTCTGTGACTTCACACACATCCATTGTTTGACTTCACTCACCTCCATTCTTTGACCCCACACACGTCCATTCCATGACTTCACACACCTCCATTCCATGATTTCACACACCTCCATTCTATGAGTTCACACACCACCATTTTGACTTCACACACCTCCATTCTATGCCTTCACAAACCTCCATTCTGTGACTTCACACATCTCCATTCCGAGTTCACACTCCTCCATTCGGTGACTTCACACACCTCCACTCTGACTTCACAATGCTCCATTCTATGACTTCACACACTTCCATTCTATGACTTCACACACCTCCATTCTGTGACTTCACACACCTCCATTGTGAGTTCACACACCTCCATTCTGTGACTTCACACACTTCCATTCTGTGACTTCACAAACCTCCATTCTATGACTTCACACACCTCCATTCTATGATTTCACACCTCCATTCTATGACTTCACACATCCATTTTGATTTCACACACCTCCAATATATGACTTCAAACACCTCAATTCTGTTACTTCACACACCTCCATTCTATGACTTCATACCGTCCATTCTGTAGTTCACACAACTCCAGTCTATGACTTCACACACCTCCATTCTATGACTTCACATACCTCCATTCTATGACTTCACACACCAGCATTCTCCGACTTCACACCCCTCCAATTTGACTTCACATACCTCCATTCTATGACTTCACAAACCTCCTTTCTGTGACTTCACACACCTCCATTCTGTGACTTCACAAAACTCCATTCTATGATTTGGCACTCCTCCATTCTATGACTTCACACACCTCCATTTTATGACGTCACACACCTCCATTTTGACTTCACACACCTCCATTATGTGCCTTCACACACCTACATTCTATGACTTCACACACCTTCAATCTATGACTTCAAACACTTCCATTCTATGATTTCACATACCTCCATTCTATGAATTCACATACCTCCATTCTGTGACTTCACACACCTCCATTCTGAGTTCACACACCTCCATTCTGTGACTTAACACAGCTCCATTCTGACTTCACACACCTTCATTTCATGACTTCGCACACCTCCATTCTATGACTTATCACATCCACCATTCTGTGACTTCACACACCTCCATTCTGAGTTGACACACCTCCATTCTGTGACTTCACAAACCTCTATTGTATGACTTCACACATCTCCATTTTGACTTCACACACCTCCATTCTATGAGTTCAACACCTCCGTTCTGACTTCATACACCTCCATTCTATGACTTCACACACCTCCATTCTGACTGCACACAGCTCGATTTTGTGACTTCACAAAACTCCATTCTATGATTTCACACACCTCCATCTATGACTTCACACACCTCCATTCTTACTACAGAAACATGCATTCTGTGACTTCCCACACCTCCATTCTGACTTAACACACCTCCATTGTATGACTTCACACACCTCCATTCTGACTTCACCCAGCTCCATTCTATGACTTCACACACCTCCATTGTGCGACTTCACACACCTCCATTCCGTGACTTCACGCAACTTCATTCGATGACTTCACACACCTCCATTTTGACTTCACACACTTCCCTTATGTGACTTAACACACCTCCATTCTGTGACTTCACACACCTCCATTGTTTGACTTCACACACCTCTATTCTTTGACTTCACACACCTCCATTCCATGACTTCACATACCTCCATTCTATGAGTTCACACACCTCCATTCTATGACTTCACAAACCTCCATTCTCTGACTTCAGACATCTCCATTCTGAGTTCACACACCTCCATTCGGTGACTTCACACACCTCCATTCTGACTTCACAAACCTCCATTCTATGACTTCACACACTTCCATTCTATGACTTCACACACCTCCATTCTGTGACTTCTCACACCTCCATTCTCAGTTCACACACCTCCATTCTTTGAATTCACACATCTCCATTCTGTGACTTCACAATCTCCATGCTATGACTTCACACACATCCATTTTGGCATCACACACTTCCATTCTGTGACTTCACACACCTCCATTCTCTGACTTCACACACCTCCATTGTTTGACTTCACATACCTCCATTCTTGGACTTCACACACCTCCATTCTGTGACTTCACACACCTCCATTGTTTGAGTTCACACACCTCCATTCTTGGACTTCACACACCTCCATTCCATGACTTCACACACCTCCATTCTATGAGTTCACACATCTCCATTCTATGAGTTCACACACTTCCATTTGGACTTCACACACCTCAATTCTATGACTTCACACACCTTCATTCTTACTTCACAAACATCCATTCTATGACTTCACACACTTCCATTCTATGACTTCACACACCTCCATTCTGTGACTTCACACACCTCCATTCTGTGACTTCACACACCTATATTTTTAACTTCAGAAACATCCATTCTATGACTTCACACACCTCCCTTCTATGACATCACAAACCTCGGTTCTGTGACTTCACACACCTCCATTCTGAGTTCACACACCTCCATTTTGTGACTTCACACACCTTCTTTCTGACTTCACACACCTCTGTTCTATGACTTCACACACCTCGATTCTCTGACTTCACAAACCTCCATTCTATGTCTTCACACACCTCCATTCGGTGACTTCACACACCTCCATTCTTGGACTTCACACACCTCCATTCTGTGACTTCACACACCTCCATTGTTTGAGTTCACACACCTCCATTCTTGGACTTCACACACCTCCATTCCATGACTTCACACACCTCCATTCTATGAGTTCACACATCTCCATTCTATGAGTTCACACACTTCCATTTGGACTTCACACACCTCAATTCTATGACTTCACACACCTTCATTCTTACTTCACAAACATCCATTCTATGACTTCACACACTTCCATTCTATGACTTCACACACCTCCATTCTGTGACTTCACACACCTCCATTCTGAGTTCACACACCTCCATTCTTTGAATTCACACATCTCCATTCTGTGACTTCACAATCTCCATGCTATGACTTCACACACGTCCATTCTCTGACTTCACACACCTCCATTGTTTGAGTTCACACACCTCCATTCTTGGACTTCACACACCTCCGTTCTATGACTTCACACACCTCCATTCTGTGACTTTACACACCTCCGTTCTATGACTTCACACACCTCCATTCTGTGATTTCACACACCTCCATTCTGTGTCTTCATACATCTACATTCTGTGACTTCACACACCTCCATTCTATGACCTCACACACCTCGATTCTCTGATTTCACACACCTCCATTCTATGACTTCACACACCTCCATTCTGTGACTTCACACACCTCCATTCTATGACTTCACACACCTCCATTCTGTGACTTCACCCACCTCCATTTGTGACTTCACACACTACCATTTTGACTTCACACACCTCCATTCTGTGACTTCACACACCTCCATTCTGTGACTTCACACACCTCCATTTTGACTTCACACACTTCCCTTCTGTGACTTTACACACCTCCATTTGTGACTTCACACACCTCCATTGTTTGACTTCACACACCTCTATTCTTTGACTTCACAAACCTCCATTCCATTTCTTCACATACCTCCATTCTATGAGTTCACACACCTCCATTCTATGAGATCACACACCACCATTTTGACTTCACACACCTTCATTCTATGAGTTCACACACACCTCCATTCTATGACTTCACAAACCTCCATGCTGTGACTTCGCACATCTCCATTCTGAGTTCACACTCCTCCATTCGTTGACTTAACACACTTCCATTCTGACTTCACAAACCTCCATTCTATGAATTCACAAACTTCCATTCTATGACTTCACACACCTCCATTCTGTCACTTCACACACCTCCATTCTGAGTTCACACACCTCCATTCTGTGACTTCACACACTTCCATTCTGTGACTTCACATACCTCCATTCTGTGACTTCACACACCTCCATTCGGTGACTTCACACACCTCCCTTCTGTGACTTCACACACCTCCATTTTGACTTCACACAGTTCCATTATGTGACTTCACACACCTCCATTCTGTGACTTCACACACCTCCCTCCATTGTTTGACTTCACACACCTCCCTTCTTTGACTTCACACACCTCCATTCCATGACTTCACACACCTCCGTTCTATGAGTTCACACAACTCCATTTGGACTTCACACACCTCCATTCTATGACTTCACACACCTTCATTCTTACTTCAGAAACATCAATTCTATGACTTCACACACCTCCCTTCTATGACATCACAAACCTCCATTCTATGACTTCACACACCTCCCTTCTATGACATCACAAACCTCCATTCTGTGACTTCACACACCTCCATTCTGAGTTCACATACCTCCATTCTGTGACTTCACACACCTCCATTCTGACTTCACACACCTTCATTCTATGACTTCACACACTTCCATTCTATGACTTCACACACCTCCATTCTGTGACTTCACACACCTCCATTCTTTGACTTCACACACCTAGATTCTCTGACTTCACACACCTCCATTCTATGACTTCACATACCTCCATTCTGTGACTTCACACACCTCCGTTCTATGACTTCACACACCTCCATTCTGTGAATTCACACACCTCTATTCTGAGTTCACACACGTCCATTCTGTGACTTCACACACCTCCGTTCTGTGACTTCACCTACCTACATTTGTGACTTCACACACCACCATTTTGACTTCACACCCCTCCCTTCTGTGACTTCACACACCTCCATTCTATGACTTCACACACTTCCATTCTATGACTTCACATACCTCTATTCTGTGACTTCACACACCTAGATTCTCTGACTTCACACACCTCCATTCTATGACTTCACACACCTTCATTCTTACTTCAGAAACATCCATTCTTTGACTTCACACACCTCCCTTCTATGGCATCACAAACCTCGGTTCTCTGACTTCACACACCTCCATTCTGACTTCACACACCTACATTCTATGACTTCACACACTTGCATTCTATGACTTCACACAACTCCATTCTGTGACTTCACACACCTCCATTCTATGACTTCACACACCTCCATATTGTGACTTCACCACCTCCATTTGTGACCTCACACACTACCATTTTGACTTCACACACCTCCATTCTGTGACTTCACACACCTCCATTCTATGACTTCACACACCTCCATTCTGAGTTCACACACCTCCATTCTGTGACTTCACACACTTCCGTTCTATGACTTCACACACCTCGATTCTCTGACTTCACAAACCTCCATTCTATGACTTCACACACCTCCATTCTGTGACTTCCCACACCTCCATTCTATGACTTCACAACCTCCATTCTGTGACTTCACCCACCTACATTTTTGACTTCACACACCAATATTTTTACTTCACACACCTCCATTCTGTGACTTCACACACCTCCATTCTGTGACTTCACAAACTTCCATTCTATGACTTCACACACCGCCATTCTGTGACTTCACACACCTCCATTCTGAGTTCACACACCTCCATTCTGTGACTTCACACACTTCCATTCTGTGACTTCATACACCGCCATTCTTTGACTTCACACACCTCCATTGTTTGACTTCACATACCTCCATTCTTTGACTTCACACACCTCCATTCATTACTTCACACACCTCCATTCTGATTTCACAAACCTCCATTCTATGACTGCACACACTTCCATTCTATGTGTTCACACACCTCCATTCTGTGACTTCACACACCTCCATTCTGAGTTCACACACCTCCATTCTGTTACTTCACACACCTACATTCGGTAACTTCACACACCTCCATTCTGTGACTTCACACACCTCCATTTTGACTTCACACACTTCCATTATGTGACTTCACACACCTCCATTCTGTCACTTCACACACCTCCCTCAATTGTTTGACTTCACACACCTCCATTCTTTGACTTCACACACCTCCATTCCATGACTTCATACACCTCCATTTTATGAGTTCACACAACTCCATTTGGACTTCACACACCTCCATTCTATGACTTCACACAGCTTCATTCTTACTTCAGAAACATCCATTCTATGACTTCTCACACCTCCCTTCTATGACATCACAAACCTCCAATCTATGACTTCACACACCTCCATATTGTGACTTCACCCACCTCCATTTGTGACCTCACACAATACCATTTTGGCTTCACACACCTCCATTCTGTGACTTCACACACCTCCATTCTATGACTTCACACACCTCCATTCTGAGCTCACACACCTCCATTCTGTGACTTCATGCACCTCCATTCTGTGACTTCACACACTTCCGTTCTATGACTTCACACACCTCGATTCTCTGACTTCACAAACCTCCATTCTATGACTTCACACACCTCCATTCTATGACTTCACAACCTCCATTCTGTGACTTCACCCACCTACATTTGTGACTTCACACACCACCATTTTTACTTCACACACCTCCATTCTGTGACTTCACACACCTCCATTCTGTGACTTCACACACCTCCATTTTGATTTCACAACTTCCATTCTGTGACTTCACACACCTCCATTCTATGACTTCGCACACCTCCATTTTGACTTCACACACCTCCATTCTCTGACTTCACACACCTCCATTCTGTGACTTCACACACCTCCATTCGATGACTTCACACACCTCCTTTCTTTGACTTCACACACCTCCGTTCTGTGACTTCACACACCTACATTCAGTGATTTCACACACCTCCATTCTGTGACTTCACACACCTCCATTTTGACATCACACACTTCCATTCTGTGACTTTACACACCTCCATTCTGTGACTTCACACACCTCCATTGTTTGACTTCACACACCTCCTTTCTTGGACTTCACACACCTCCATTCCATGACATCACACACCTCCATTCTATGAGTTCACACATCTCTATTCTGTCAGTACACACACCTACATTTTTACATCACACACTTCCATTCTATGACTTCGGACACCTCAATTCTGACTTCACACACCTCCATTCTGTGACTTCACACACTCCATTCCGTGAATTCGCACACTCGATTCTCTGACTTCACACACCTCCATTCTATGACTTCACACACCTCCATTCTGTGACTTCACACACCTCCGTTTTATGACTTCACACACCTCCATTCTGTGACTTTACACACCTCCGTTCTATGACTTCACACACCTCCATTCTGTGACTTCACACACCTCCATACTATGACTTCACACACCTCCATATTGTGACTTCACCCACCTCCATTTGTGACCTCACACACTACCATTTTGACTTCACACACCTCCATTCTGTGACTTCACACACCTCCATTCTGTGACTTCACACAGCTCCATTTTGACTTCACACACTTCCCTTCTGTGACTTCACACACCTCCATTCTGTGACTTCACACACCTCCACTGTTTGACTTCTCACACCTCTATTCTTTGACTTCACACATCTCCATTCCATGACTTCACACACCTCCATTCTATGAGTTCACACACCTACATTCTATGAGTTCACACACCACCATTTTGACTTCACACACCTCCATTCTATGACTTCCCACACCTCCATTCTATGCCTTCACAAACCTCCATTCTGTGACTTCACACATCTCCATTCTGAGTTCACACACCTCCATTCGGTGACTTCACACACCTCCATTCTGACTTCACAAACCTCCATTCTATGACTTCACAAACTTCCATTCTATGACTTCACACACCTCCATTCTGTGACTTCACACACCTCCATTCTGAGTTCACACACCTCCATTCTGTGACTTCACACACCTCCATTCTGTGACTTCACACACCTCCATTCTATGACTTCACACACATCCATTTTGGCATCACACACTTCCATTATGTGACATCACACACCTCCATTCTATGACTTCACACACCTCCATTGTTTGACTTCACATACCTCCATTCTTGGACTTCACACACCTCCATTCGGTGACTTCACACACCTCCATTCTGATTTCACAAAGCTCCAATCTATGACTTCACACACTTCCATTCTATGACTACACACACCTCCATTCTGTGACTTCACACACCTACATTCTGAGTTCACACAACTCCATTCTGTGACTTCACACACCTACATTCGGTGACTTCACACACCTCCATTCTGTGACTTCAGACACCTCCATTTTGACATCACACACTTCCATTATGTGACTTCACACACCTCCATTGTGTGACTTCACACACCTCCATTGTATAACTTCACACATCTACATTCTTGGACTTCACACACCTCCAATCCATGACGTCACACACCTCCATTCTATGAGTTCACACATCTCCATTCTATGAGTTCACACACCTCCAATTGGACTTCACACACCTCCATTATATGACTTCACACACCTTGATTCTTACTTCAGAAACATCCATTCTATGACTTCACACACCTCCCTTCTATGACATAACAAACCTCCATTCTGTGACTTCACACACCTCCATTCTGAGTTCACACACTTCCATTCTTTGACTTCACACACCTCCATTCTGACTACACACACCTACATTCTATGACTTCACACACTTCCATTCTATGACTTCACACACCTCCATTCTGTGACTTCACACACCTCCATTCTGTGACTTCACACACCTCCGTTCTGTGACTTCACACACCTACATTCAGTGACTTCACACACCTCCATTCTGTGACTTCACACACCTTCATTTTGACATCACACACTTCCATTCTGTGACTTCACACAACTCCATTCTGTGACTTCACACACCTACATTGTTTGACTTCACACACCTCCTTTCTTGGACTTCACACACATCAATTCCATGACATCACACACCTCCATTCTATGAGTTCACACATCTCTATTCTGTCAGTTCACACACCTCCATTTTGACATCACACACTTCCATTCTATGACTTCGCACAACTCCATTCTGACTTCACACACCTCCATTCTGTGACGTCACACAGCTCCATTCCGTGAATTCACACACCTCGATTCTCGACTTGACACACCTACATTCTGTGACTTCACACACCTCCGTTCTATGACTTGACACACCTCCATTCTGTGACTTTATACACCTCCGTTCTATGACTTCACACACCTCCATTCTGTGACTTCACACACCTCCATTCTATGACTTCAAACACCTCCATATTTTGACCTCACCCACCTCCATTTGTGACCTCACACACTACCATTTTGACTTCACAAACCTCCATTCTGTGACTTCACAAACGTCCATTCTGTGACTTCACACACCTCCATTTTGACTTCACACACTTCCCTTCTGTGACTTCACACACCTCCATTCTGTGACTTCACACACCTGCATTGTTTGACTTCACACACCTCTATTCTTTGACTTCACACACCTCCATTCCATGACTTCACATACCTCCATTCTAGGAGTTCACACACCTCCATTCTATGAGTTCACACACCACCATTTTGACTTCACACACCTCCATTCTATGACTTCACACACTTCCATTCCATGACTTCACAAACCTCCATTCTGTGACTTCACACACCTACATTCTGAGTTCACACACCTCCATTCGGTGACTTCACACAACTACATTCTGAGTTCACACACCTCCATTCTGTGACTTCACACACCTATATTCGTTGACTTCACACACATCCATTCTGTGACTTCACACACCTCCATTGTTTGACTTCACACAACTCCATCCTTGGACTTCACACACGTCCATTCCATGACTTCACACAACTCCATTCTATGGCTTCACACACTTCCATTCTATGACTTCACAAACCTCCATTCTGTGACTTCACACACCTACATTCTGAGTTCACACACCTCCATTCGGTGACTTCACACAACTACATTCTGAGTTCACACACCTCCATTCTGTGACTTCACACACCTACATTCGGTGACTTCACACACATCCATTCTGTGACTTCACACACCTCCATTCTATGACTTCACACAACTCCATTCTTGGACTTCACACACCTCCATTCCATGACTTCACACACCTTCATTCTTACTTCAGAAACATCCATTCTTTGACTTCACACACCTCCCTTCTATGGCATCACAAACCTCCGTTCTGTGACTTCACACACCTCCATTCTGAGTTCACACACCTCCATTCTCTGACTTCAGTCACCTCCATTCTGACTTCACACACCTCCATTCTGTGACGTCACACAGCTCCATTCCGTGAATTCACACACCTCGATTCTCGACTTGACACACCTACATTCTGTGACTTTACACACCTCCATTCTGTGACTTCACACACCTCCGTTCTATGACTTGACACACCTCCATTCTGTGACTTTATACACCTCCGTTCTATGACTTCACACACCTCCATTCTGTGACTTCACACACCTCCATTCTATGACTTCACACACCTCCATATTTTGACCTCACCCACCTCCATTTGTGACCTCACACACTACCATTTTGACTTCACAAACCTCCATTCTGTGACTTCACAAACGTCCATTCTGTGACTTCACACACCTCCATTTTGACTTCACACACTTCCCTTCTGTGACTTCACACACCTCCATTCTGTGACTTCACACACCTGCATTGTTTGACTTCACACACCTCTATTCTTTGACTTCACACACCTCCATTCCATGACTTCACATACCTCCATTCTAGGAGTTCACACACCTCCATTCTATGAGTTCACACACCACCATTTTGACTTCACACACCTCCATTCTATGACTTCACACACTTCCATTCCATGACTTCACAAACCTCCATTCTGTGACTTCACACACCTACATTCTGAGTTCACACACCTCCATTCGTTGACTTCACACAACTACATTCTGAGTTCACACACCTCCATTCTGTGACTTCACACACCTACATTCGGTGACTTCACACACATCCATTCTGTGACTTCACACACCTCCATTGTTTGACTTCACACAACTCCATCCTTGGACTTCACACACGTCCATTCCATGACTTCACACAACTCCATTCTATGACTTCACACACTTCCATTCTATGACTTCACAAACCTCCATTCTGTGACTTCACACACCTACATTCTGAGTTCACACACCTCCATTCGGTGACTTCACACAACTACATTCTGAGTTCACACACCTCCATTCTGTGACTTCACACACCTACATTCGGTGACTTCACACACATCCATTCTGTGACTTCACACACCTCCATTGTTTGACTTCACACAACTCCATTCTTGGACTTCACACACCTCCATTCCATGACTTCACACACCTTCATTCTTACTTCAGAAACATCCATTCTTTGACTTCACACACCTCCCTTCTATGGCATCACAAACCTCCGTTCTGTGACTTCACACACCTCCATTCTGAGTTCACACACCTCCATTCTCTGACTTCAGTCACCTCCATTCTGACTTCACACACCTCCATTCTGTGACGTCACACAGCTCCATTCCGTGAATTCACACACCTCGATTCTCGACTTGACACACCTACATTCTGTGACTTTACACACCTCCATTCTGTGACTTCACACACCTCCGTTCTATGACTTGACACACCTCCATTCTGTGACTTTATACACCTCCGTTCTATGACTTCACACACCTCCATTCTGTGACTTCACACACCTCCATTCTATGACTTCACACACCTCCATATTTTGACCTCACCCACCTCCATTTGTGACCTCACACACTACCATTTTGACTTCACAAACCTCCATTCTGTGACTTCACAAACGTCCATTCTGTGACTTCACACACCTCCATTTTGACTTCACACACTTCCCTTCTGTGACTTCACACACCTCCATTCTATGACTTCACACACCTGCATTGTTTGACTTTACACACCTCTATTCTTTGACTTCACACACCTCCATTCCATGACTTCACATACCTCCATTCTAGGAGTTCACACACCTCCATTCTATGAGTTCACACACCACCATTTTGACTTCACACACCTCCATTCTATGACTTCACACACTTCCATTCCATGACTTCACAAACCTACATTCTGTGACTTCACACACCTACATTCTGAGTTCACACACCTCCATTCGGTGACTTCACACAACTACATTCTGAGTTCACACACCTCCATTCTGTGACTTCACACACCTACATTCGGTGACTTCACACACATCCATTCTGTGACTTCACACACCTCCATTGTTTGACTTCACACAACTCCATCCTTGGACTTCACAAACGTCCATTCCATGACTTCACACACCTCCATTCTATGACTTCACACACTTCCATTCTATGACTTCACAAACCTCCATTCTGTGACTTCACACACCTACATTCTGAGTTCACACACCTCCATTCGGTGACTTCACACAACTACATTCTGAGTTCACACACCTCCATTCTGTGACTTCACACACCTACATTCGGTGACTTCACACACATCCATTCTGTGACTTCACACACCTCCATTGTTTGACTTCACACAACTCCATTCTTGGACTTCACACACCTCCATTCCATGACTTCACACACCTTCATTCTTACTTCAGAAACATCCATTCTTTGACTTCACACACCTCCCTTCTATGGCATCACAAACCTCCGTTCTGTGACTTCACACACCTCCATTCTGAGTTCACACACCTCCATTCTCTGACTTCAGTCACCTCCATTCTGACTTCACACACCTCCATTCTATGACTTCACACACTTCCATTCTATGACTTCACACACCTGCATTCTGTGACTTCACACACCTCCATTCTGTGACTTCACCCACCTAGATTCTCTGACTTCACACACCTCCATTCTATGACTTCACACACCTCCATTCTGTGACTTCACTCACCTCCGTTCTATGACTTCACAAACCTCCATTATGTGACTTCAGACACCTCCATTCTATGACTTCACATACCTCCATTCTATGAGTTCACACACGTCCATTCTATGAGTTCACACACCACCATTTTGACTTCACACACCTCCATTCTATGACTTCACACACCTCCATTCTATGACTTCACAAACCTCCATTCTGTGACTTCACACACCTACATTCTGAGTTCACACACCTCCATTGGTTGACTTCACACACCTACATTCCGTGACTTCACACACATCCATTCTGTGACTTCACACACCTCCATTGTGACATCACACACTTCCATTATGTGACTTCACACAACTCCACTCTGTGACTTCACATACCTCCATTGTATGACTTCACACAACTCCATTCTTGGACTTCACACACCTCCATTCCATGACTTCACACACCTCCATTCTATGAGTTCACACATCTCCAGTCTATGAGTTCACACACCTCCATTTGGACTTCACACACCTCCATTCTATGACTTCACACACCTTCATTCTTACTTCAGAAACATCCATTCTATGACTTCACACACCTCCCTTCTATGGCATCACAAACCTCGGTTCTGTGACTTCACACACCTCCATTCTCTGACTTCACACACCTCCATTCTATGACTTCACACACCTCCATTCTGTGACTTCACACACCTCCGTTCTATGACTTCACAAACCTCCATTATGTGACTTCAGACACCTCCATTCTGAGTTGACACACCTCCATTCTGTGACTTCACACACCTGCATTCTGTGACTTCACTCACCTCCGTTCTATGATTTCACACACCTCGATTCTCTGACTTCACAAACCTCCATTCTATGACTTCACAGACCTCCATTCGGTGACTTCACACACCTCCATTCTATGACTTCACACACCTCCATTCTGTGACTTCACCCACCTATATTTGTGACTTCACACACCACCATTTTGAGTTCACACACCTCCATTCTGTGACTTCAAACACCTCCGTTCTGTGACTTCACACACCTACCTTCGGTGACTTCACATACCTCCATTCTGTGACTTCACACACCTCCATTCTGTGACTTCACACACCTCCATTGCTTGACTTCACACTCCTCCTTTCTTGGATTTCACACACCTCCATTCCATGACATCACACACCTCCATTCTATGAGTTCACACATCTCTATTCTATCAGTTCACACACCTCCATTTTGACATCACAGACTTCCATTCTATGACTTCGCACACCTCCATTCTGTGACTTCACACAACTCCATTCTGTAACTTCACACACCTCCATTGTGACTTCACACACCTCCATTCTGAGTTGACACACCTCCATTCTGTGACTTCACACACCTCCATTTTGACTTCACACACCTCCCTTCTGTGATTTTACACACCTCCATTCTGTGAATTCACACACCTCCATTGTTTGATTTCACACACCTCTATTCTTTTACTTCACACACCTCCATTCCATTTCTTCACATACCTCCATTCTATGAGTTCACACAACACCATTCTATGAGTTCACACATCACCATTTTGACTTCACACACCTTCATTATATGACTACACACACCTCTATTCTATGACTTCACAAACCTCCCTTCTGTGACTTCACACATCTCCATTCTGAGTTCACACACCTCCATTCTGACTTCACAAATCACCATTCTCTGACTTCACACACCTCCATTCTATGAGTTCACACACCTCCATTCTGTGACTTCACACACCTCCATTCTGAGTTCATACACCTCCATTCTGTGACTTCACACACGTACATTCGGTGACTTCACACACCTCCATTCTGTGACTTCACACACCTCAATTTTGACTTCACACACTTCCATTATGTGACTTCACACACCTCCATTCTGTGACTTCACACACCTCCATTCTATGACTTCACACACATCCATTTTGGCATCACACACTTCCATTCTGTGACTTCACACACCTCCATTCTATGACTTCACACACCTCCATTTTATGACATCACACACCTCCATTCTTGGACTTCACACACTTCCATTCGGTGACTTCACACACCTCCATTCTGATTTCACAAAGCTCCAATCTATGACTTCACACACTTCCATTCTATGACTTCACACACCTCCATTCTGTGACTTCACACACCTATATTCTGGGTCCATACATCTCCATTCTGTGACTTCACACACCTACATTCGGTGACTTCACACACCTCCATTCTGTGACTTCACACACCTCCATTTTGACATCACACACTTCCATTATGTGACTTCACACACCTCCATTCTGTGACTTCACACACCTCCATTGTTTGACTTCACACATCTCCATTCTTGGACTTCACACACCTCCATTCCATGACTTCACACACCTCCATTCTGAGTTCACACATCTCTATTCTATGAGTTCACACACCTCCAATTGGACTTCACACACCTCCATTCTATGAATTCACACACCTTCATTCTTACTTCAGAAAAATCCATTCTATGACTTCACACACCTCCCTTCTATGACATAACAAACCTCCATTCTGTGACTTAACACACCTCCATTCTGAGTTCACACACCTGCATTCTGTGACTTCACACACCTGCATTCTGTGACTTCACACACCTAGATTCTCTGACTTCACACACCTCCATTCTATGACTTCACACACCTCCATTCTGTGACTTCACACACCTCCGTTCTATGTCTTCACACACCTCCATTTTGTGACTTCACACACCTCCATTATGTGACTTCACACACCTAGATTCTCTGACTTCACACACCGCCATTCTATGACTTCACATAACTCCATTCTGTGACTTCACACACCTGCGTTCTATGACTTCACACACCTCCATTCTGTGACTTCACACACCACTATTCTGAGTTCACACACCTCCATTCTGTGACTTCACACACCTCCATTCTGTGACTTCACACACCTCCATTCTATGAATCACACACCTCAATTCTGTGACTTCACACACCTCCATTCTATGACTTCACACACCTCCATATTGTGAGTTCACCCATCTCCATTTGTGACCTCACACACTACCATTTTGACTTAACAAACCTCCATTCTGTGACTTCACAAACCTCCATTCTGTGACTTCACACACCGCCATTTTGACTTCACACACTTCCCTTCTGTGACTTCACACACCTCCATCCTGTGACTTCACACACCTCCATTGTTTGACTTCACACACCTCTATTCTTTGACTTCACACACCTCCATTCCATGACTTCACACACCTCCATTTTATGAGTTCACACACCTCCATTCTATGAGTTCACACACCACCATTTTGACTTCACACACCTCCATTCTATGACTTCACACACCTCCATTCTATGCCTTCACAAACCTCCATTTTGTGACTTCACATATCTCCATTCTGAGTTCACACACCTCCATTCGGTGACTTCACACACCTCCATTCTGACTTCACAAACCTCCATTCTATGACTTCACAAACTTCCATTCTATGACTTCACACACCTCCATTCTGTGACTTCACACACATCCATTCTGAGTTCACACACCTCCATTCTGTGACTTCACACACCTCCATTCTGTGACTTCACACACCTCCATTTTATGAGTTCACACACATCCATTTTAGCATCACACACTTCCATTATGTGACTTCACACACCTCCATTCTGTGACTTCACACACCTCCATTCTATGACTTCACACACATCCATTTTGGCATCACACACTTCCATTCTGTGACTTCACACACCTCCATTGTTTGACTTCACATACCTCCATTCTTGGACTTCACACACTTCCATTCGGTGACTTCACACACCTCCATTCTGATTTCACAAAGCTTCAATCTATGACTTCACACACTTCCATTCTATGACTTCACACACCTCCATTCTGTGACTTCACACACCTATATTCTGGGTTCATACACCTCCATTCTGTGACTTCACACACCTACATTCGGTGACTTCACACACCTCCATTCTGTGACTTCACACACCTCCATTTTGACATCACACACTTCCATTATGTGACTTCACACACCTCCATTCTGTGACTTCACACACCTCCATTGTTTGACTTCACACATCTCCATTCTTGGACTTCACACACCTCCATTCCATGACTTCAAACACCTCCATTCTGAGTTCACACATCTCTATTCTATGAGTTCACACACCTCCAATTGGACTTCACACACCTCCATTCTATGAATTCACACACCATCATTCTTACTTCAGAAAAATCCATTCTATGACTTCACACACCTCCCTTCTATGACATAACAAACCTCCATTCTGTGACTTAACACACCTCCATTCTGAGTTCACACACCTGCATTCTGTGACTTCACACACCTGCATTCTTTGACTTCACACACCTAGATTCTCTGACTTCACACACCTCCATTCTATGACTTCACACACCTCCATTCTGTGACTTCACACACCTCCGTTCTATGACTTCACACACCTCCATTTTGTGACTTCACACACCTCCATTCTGTGACTTCACACACCTAGATTCTCTGACTTCACACACCGCCATTCTATGACTTCACATAACTCCATTCTGTGACTTCACACACCTGCGTTCTATGACTTCACACACCTCCATTCTGTGACTTCACACACCACTATTCTGAGTTCACACACCTCCATTCTGTGACTTCACAAACCTCCATTCTGTGACTTCACACACCTCCATTCTATGACTTCACACACCTCAATTCTGTGACTTCACACACCTCCATTTTATGACTTCACACACCTCCCTAT
The DNA here is from genome assembly GCA_024803745.1 of Megascapheus bottae. NCBI lineage: Eukaryota > Metazoa > Chordata > Mammalia > Rodentia > Geomyidae > Megascapheus > Megascapheus bottae. Next base: position 152,643 of record JANJXV010001181.1, on the reverse strand, counting down.
TGTGACTTCACCCATCTCCATTTGTGACCTCACACACTACCATTTTGACTTCACAAACCTCCATTCTGTGACTTCACAAACCTCCATTCTGTGACTTCACACACCGCCATTTTGACTTCACACACTTCCCTTCTGTGACTTCACACACCTCCATTCTGTGACTTCACACACCTCCATTGTTTGACTTCACACACCTCTATTCTTTGACTTCACACACCTCCATTCCATGACTTCACACACCTCCATTTTATGAGTTCACACACCTCCATTCTATGAGTTCACACACCACCATTTTGACTTCACACACCTCCATTCTATGACTTCACACACCTCCATTCTATGCCTTCACAAACCTCCATTTTGTGACTTCACATATCTCCATTCTGAGTTCACACACCTCCATTCGGTGACTTCACACACCTCCATTCTGACTTCACAAACCTCCATTCTATGACTTCACAAACTTCCATTCTATGACTTCACACACCTCCATTCTGTGACTTCACACACATCCATTCTGAGTTCACACACCTCCATTCGGTGACTTAACACAACTACATTCTGAGTTCACACACCTCCATTCTGTGACTTCACACACCTACATTCGGTGACTTCACACACATCCATTCTGTGACTTCACACACCTCCATTGTGACATCACACACTTCCATTATGTGACTTCACACACCTCCATTTTGTGACTTCACACACCTCCATTGTTTGACTTCACACAACTCCATTCTTGGACTTCACACACCTCCATTCCATGACTTCACACACCTCCATTCTATGAGTTCACACATCTCCATTCTAAGAGTTCACACACCTCCATTTGGACTTCACACACCTCCATTCTATGACTTCTCACACCTTCATTCTTACTTCAGAAACATCCATTCTATGACTTCTCACACCTCCCTTCTATGGCATCACAAACCTCGGTTCTGTGATTTCACACACCTCCATTCTGAGTTCACACACCTCCATTCTCTGACTTCACTCACCTCCATTCTGACTTCACACACCTCCATTCTATGACTTCACACACTTCCATTCCATGACTTCACACATCTCCATTCTGTGACTTCACACACCTCCATTCTGTGACTTCACACACCTAGATTCTCTGACTTCACACACCTCCATTCTATGACTTCACACACCTCCATTCTGTGACTTCACACACCTCCGTTCTATGACATCACAAACCTCCATTCTGTGACTTCAGACACCTCCATTCTGAGTTCACACACCTCCATTCTGTGACTTCACACACCTCCATTCTGTGACTTCACACACCTCCCTTCTATGACTTCACACACCTCGATTCTCTGACTTCACAAACCTCCATTCTATAACTTCACACACCTCCATTCGGTGACTTCACACACCTCCATTCTATGACTTCACACACCTCCATTCTGTGACTTCACTCACCTACATTTGTGACTTCACACACCACCATTTTGAGTTCACACACCTCCATTCTGTGACCACACACCTTCATTCTGTGACTTCACGCACCTCCATTCTGTGACTTCACACACCTCCATTCCGTGACTTCACACAAATCCATTCGGTGACTTCACACACCTCCATTTTGACTTCACACACTTCCCTTCTGTGACTTCACACACCTCCATTCTGTGACTTCACACACCTCCATTGTTTGACTTCACACACCTCTATTCTTTGACTTCACACACCTCCATTCCATGACTTCACACACCTCCATTCTATGAGTTCACACACCTCCATTCTATGAGTTCACACACCACCATTTTGACTTCACACACCTCCATTCTATGACTTCACACACCTCCATTCTATGCCTTCACAAACCAACATTTTGTGACTTCACATATCTCCATTCTGAGTTCACACACCTCCATTCGGTGACTTCACACACCTCCATTCTGACTTCACAAACCTCCGTTCTATGACTTCACAAACTTCCATTCTATGACTTCACACACCTCCATTCTGTGACTTCACACACATTCATTCTGAGTTCACACACCTCCATTCTGTGACTTCACACACCTCCATTCTGTGACTTCACACACTCCATTCTATGACTTCACACACATCCATTTTGGCATCACACACTTCCATTCTGTGACTTCACACACCTCCATTCTATGACTTCACACACCTCCATTGTTTGACTTCACATACCTCCATTCTTGGACTTCACACACTTCCATTCTATGACTTCACACACCTCCATTCTGTGACTTCACACACCTCCGTTCTGTGACTTCACACACCTCCGTTCTATGACTTCACACACCTCCATTCTCTGACTTCACAAACCTTCATTCTATGACTTCACACACCTCCATTCTGTGACTTCACACACCTCCATTCTGTGACTTCACACACCTCCATTTTGACTTCACACTCTTCCATTCTCTGACTTCACACACCTCCATTCCATGACTTCGCACACCTCCATTCAGACTTCACACATCTCCATTCTGTGACTTCACACACCTCCATTCCGTGACTTCACACAACTCCATTTGATTACTTCACACACCTCCATTTTGACTTCACACACTTCCCTTCTGTGACTTCACACACCTCTATTCTGTGACTTCACACGCCTCCATTGTTTGACTTCACACACCTCTATTCTTTGACTTCACACACCTCCATTCCATGACTTCACATACCTCCATTCTATGAGTTCACACACCTCCATTCTATGAGTTCACACACCACCATTTTGACTTCACACACCTCCATTCTATGACTTCACACACCTCCATTCTATGACTTCACAAACCTCCATTCTTTGACTTCACACACCTACATTCTGAGTTCACACACCTCCATTGGTTGATTTCACAAAACTACATTCTGAGTTCACACACCTCCATTCTGTGACTTCACACACCTACATTCCGTGACTTCACACACATCCATTCTGTGAGTTCACACACCTACATTGTGACATCACACACTTCCATTATGTGACTTCACACACCTACACTCTGTGACTTCACATACCTCCATTGTTTGACTTCACACAACTCCATTCTTGGACTTCACACACCTCCATTCCATGACTTCACACACCTCCATTCTATGAGTTCACACATCTCCAGTCTATGAGTTCACACACCTCCATTCGGACTTCACACACCTCCATTCTATGACTTCACACACCTTCATTCTTACTTCAGAAACATCCATTCTATGACTTCACACACCTCCCTTCTATGGCATCACAAACCTCGGTTCTGTGACTTCACACACCTCCATTCTCTGACTTCACACACCTCCATTCTATGACTTCACACACCTCCATTCTGTGACTTCACACACCTTCGTCCTATGACTTCACAAACCTCCATTATGTGACTTCAGACACCTGCATTCTGAGTTGACACACCTCCATTCTGTGACTTCACACACCTCCATTCTGTGACTTCACACACCTCCGTTCTATGACTTCACACACCTCGATTCTCTGACTTCACAAACCTCCATTCTATGACTTCACACACCTCCATTCGGTGACTTCACACAACTCCATTCTATGACTTCATACACCTCCATTCTGTGACTTCACCCACCTATATTTGTGACTTCACACACCACCATTTTGAGTTCACACACCTCCATTCTGTGACTTCAAACACCTCCGTTCTGTGACTTCACACACCTACCTTCGGTGACTTCACATACCTCCATTCTGTGACTTCACACACCTCCATTTTGACATCACACACTTCCATTCTGTGACTTCACACACCTCCATTCTGTGACTTCACACACCTCCATTATTTGACTTCACACTCCTCCTTTCTTGGATTTCCCACACCTCCATTCCATGACATCATACACCTCCATTCTATGAGTTCACACATCTCTATTCTATCAGTTCACACACCTCCATTTTGACATCACACACTTCCATTCTATGACTTCGCACACCTCCATTCTGTGACTTCACACAACTCCATTCTGTAACTTCACACACCTCCATTGTGACTTCACACACCTCCATTCTGAGTTGACACACCTCCATTCTGTGACTTCACACACCTCCATTTTGACTTCACACACTTCCCTTCTGTGACTTTACACACCTCCATTCTGTGAATTCACACACCTCCATTGTTTGATTTCACACACCTCTATTCTTTGACTTCACACACCTCCATTCCATTTCTTCACATACCTCCATTCTATGAGTTCACACAACTCCATTCTATGAGTTCACACATCACCATTTTGACTTCACACACCTTCATTATATGACTTCACACACCTCCATTCTATGACTTCACAAACCTCCCTTCTGTGACTTCACACATCTCCATTCTGAGTTCACACACCTCCATTCGGTGACTTCACACACCTCCATTCTGACTTCACAAACCACCATTCTCTGACTTCACACACCTCCATTCTATGAGTTCACACACCTCCATTCTGTGACTTCACACACCTCCATTCTGAGTTCATACACCTCCATTCTGTGACTTCACACACGTACATTCGGTGACTTCACACACCTCCATTCTGTGACTTCACACACCTCAATTTTGACTTCACACACTTCCATTATGTGACTTCACACACCTCCATTCTGTGACTTCACACACCTCCATTGTTTGACTTCACACACCTCCATTCTTGGACTTCACACACCTCCATTCCATGACTTCACACACCTCCATTCTATGACTTCACACACCTCCATTCTGTGAATTCACACACCTCCATTCTGTGACTTCACACACCTAGATTCTCTGAAGTCACACACCTCCATTCTATGACTTCACATAACTCCATTCTGTGACTTCACACACCTGCGTTCTATGACTTCACACACCTCCATTCTGTGACTTCACACACCTCCATTGTTTGACTTCACACATCTCCATTCTTGGACTTCACACACCTCCATTCCATGACTTCACACACCTCCATTCTGAGTTCACACATCTCCATTCTATGAGTTCACACACCTCCAATTGGACTTCACACACCTCCATTCTATGAATTCACACACCTTCATTCTTACTTCAGAAACATCCATTCTATGACTTCACACACCTCCCTTCTATGACATAACAAACCTCCATTCTGGGACTTAACAAACCTCCATTCTGAGTTCACACACCTGCATTCTGTGACTTCACACACCTGCATTCTGTGACTTCACACACCTAGATTCTCTGACTTCACACACCTCCATTCTATGACTTCACACACCTCCATTCTGTGACTTCACACACCTCCGTTCTATGACTTCACACACCTCCATTTTGTGACTTCACACACCTCCATATTGTGACTTCACACACCTAGATTCTCTGACTTCACACACCGCCATTCTATGACTTCACATATCTCCATTCTGTGACTTCACACACCTGCGTTCTATGACTTCACACACCTCCATTCTGTGACTTCACACACCACTATTCTGAGTTCACACACCTCCATTCTGTGACTTCACACACCTCCATTCTGTGACTTCACACACCTCCATTCTATGACTTCACACACCTCAATTCTGTGACTTCACACACCTCCATTCTATGACTTCACACACCTCCATATTGTGACTTCACCCATCTCCATTTGTGACCTCACACACTACCATTTTGACTTCACAAACCTCCATTCTGTGACTTCACACACCGCCATTTTGACTTCACACACTTCCCTTCTGTGACTTCACACACCTCCATTCTGTGACTTCACACACCTCCATTGTTTGACTTCACACACCTCTATTCTTTGACTTCACACACCTCCATTCCATGACTTCACACACCTCCATTTTATGAGTTCACACACCTCCATTCTATGAGTTCACACACCACCATTTTGACTTCACACACCTCCATTCTATGACTTCACACACCTCCATTCTATGCCTTCACAAACCTCCATTTTGTGACTTCACATATCTCCATTCTGAGTTCACACACCTCCATTCGGTGACTTCACACACCTCCATTCTGACTTCACAAACCTCCATTCTATGACTTCAAAAACTTCCATTCTATGACTTCACACACCTCCATTCTGTGACTTCACACACATCCATTCTGAGTTCACACACCTCCATTCTGTGACTTCACACACCTCCATTCTGTGACTTCACACACCTCCATTCTATGACTTCACACACATCCATTTTGGCATCACACACTTCCATTCTGTGACTTCACACACCTCCATTCTATAACTTCACACACCTCCATTGTTTGACTTCACATACCTCCATTCTTGGACTTCACACACTTCCATTCGGTGACTTCACACACCTCCATTCTGATTTCACAAAGCTCCAATCTATGACTTCACACACTTCCATTCTATGACTTCACACACCTCCATTCTGTGACTTCACACATCTACATTCTGGGTTCATACACCTCCATTCTGTGACTTCACACACCTCCATTCGGTGACTTCACACACCTCCATTCTGTGACTTCACACAACTCCATTTTGAAATCACACACTTCCATTATATGACTTCACACACCTCCATTCTGTGACTTCACACACCTCCATTGTTTGACTTCACACATCTCCATTCTTGGACTTCACACACCTCCATTCCATGACTTCACACACCTCCATTCTATGAGTTCACACATCTCCATTCTATGAGTTCACACACCTCCAATTGGACTTCACACACCTCCATTCTATGAATTCACACACCTTCATTCTTACTTCAGAAACATCCATTCTATGACTTCACACACCTCCCTTCTATGACATAACAAACCTCCATTCTGTGACTTAACACACCTCCATTCTGAGTTCACACACCTGCATTCTGTGACTTCACACACCTCCATTCTGTGACTTCACACACCTAGATTCTCTGACTTCACACACCTCCATTCTATGACTTCACACACCTCCATTCTGTGACTTCACACACCTCCGTTCTATGACATCACAAACCTCCATTCTGTGACTTCAGACACCTCCAATCTGAGTTCACACACCTCCATTCTGTGACGTCACACACCTCCATTCTGTGACTTCACACACCTCCATTCTGTGACTTTACACACCTCCATTTTGACTTCATACACCTCCATTCTATGACTTCACACACCTCCATTCTATGCCTTCACAAACCAACATTTTGTGACTTCACATATCTCCATTCTGAGTTCACACACCTCCATTCGGTGACTTCACACACCTCCATTCTGACTTCACAAACCTCCATTCTATGACTTCACAAACTTCCATTCTATGACTTCACACACCTCCATTCTGTGACTTCACACACATCCATTCTGAGTTCACACACCTCCATTCTGTGACTTCACACACCTCCATTCTGTGACTTCACACACCTCCATTCTATGACTTCACACACCTCCATTGTTTGACTTCACATACCTCAATTCTTGGACTTCACACACTTCGATTCTATGACTTCACCCACCTCCATTCTGTGACTTCACACACCTCCGTTCTGTGACTTCACACACCTCCGTTCTATGACTTCACACACCTCGATTCTCTGACTTCACAAACCTCCATTCTATGACTTCACACACCTCCATTCGGTGCCTTCACACACCTCCATTCTATGACTTCACACACCTCCATTCTGTGACTTCACCCACCTATATTTGTGACTTCACACACCACCATTTTGAGTTCACACACCTCCATTCTGTGACTTCACACACCTCCATTCTGTGACTTCACACACCTCCATTTTGACTTCACACACTTCCATTCTCTGACTAAACACACCTCCATTCTATGACTTCGCACACCTCCATTCTGACTTCACACACCTCCATTCTGTGAATTCACACACCTCCATTCCATGACTTCACACAACTCCATTCGATGACTTCACACACCTCCATTCTTTGACTTCAAACACCTCCGTTCTGTGACTTCACACACCTACCTTCGGTGACTTCACATACCTCCATTCTGTGACTTCACACACCTCCATTTTGACATCACACACTTCCATTCTGTGACTTCACACACCTCCATTCTGTGACTTCACACACCTCCATTGTTTGACTTCACACTCCTCCTTTCTTAGATTTCACACACCTCCATTCCATGACATCACACACCTCCATTCTATGACTTCACACATCTCTATTCTATCAGTTCACACACCTCCATTTTGACATCACACACTTCCATTCTATGACTTCGCACACCTCCATTCTGTGACTTCACACAACTCCATTCTGTAACTTCACACACCTCCATTGTGACTTCACACACCTCCATTCTGAGTTGACACACCTCCATTCTGTTACTTCACACACCTCCATTTTGACTTCACACACTTCCCTAGTGTGACTTTACACACCTCCATTCTGTGAATTCACACACCTCCATTGTTTGACTTCACACACCACTATTCTTTGACATCACACACCTCCATTCCATTTCTTCACAAACCTCCATTCTATGAGTTCACACAACTCCATTCTATGAGTTCACACATCACCATTTTGACTTCACACACCTTCATTATATGACTTCACACACCTCCATTCTATGACTGCACAAACCTCCCTTCTGTGACTTCACACATCTCCATTCTGAGTTCACACACCTCCATTCGGTGACTTCATACACCTCCATTCTTACTTCACAAACCACCATTCCATGACTTCATACACCTCCATTCTATGAGTTCACACACCTCCATTCTGTGACTTCACACACCTCCATTCTGAGTTCATACACCTCCATTCTGTGACTTCACACACCTACATTCGGTGACTTCACACACCTCCATTCTGTGACTTCACACACCTCCATTTTGACTTCACACACTTCCATTATGTGACTTCACACACCTCCATTCTGTGACTTCACACACCTCCATTGTTTGACTTCACACACCTCCATTCTTGGACTTCACACACCTCCATTCCATGACTTCACACACCTCCATTCTATGACTTCACACACCTCAATTCTGTGACTTCACACACCTCCATTCTGTGACTTCACACACCTAGATTCTCTGACTTCACACACCTCCATTCTATGACTTCACATAACTCCATTCTGTGACTTCACACACCTGCGTTCTATGACTTCACACACCTCCATTCTGTGACTTCATACACCACTATTCTGAGTTCACACACCTCCATTCTGTGACTTCACACACCTCCATTCTGTGACTTCACACACCTCCATTCTATGACTCCACACACCTCAATTCTGTGACTTCACACACCTCCATGCTATGACTTCACACACCTCCATATTGTGACTTCACCCATCTCCATTTGTGACCTCACACACTACCATTTTGACTTCACAAACCTCCATTCTGTGACTTCACAAACCTCCATTCTGTGACTTCACACACCTCCATTTTGACTTCACACACTTCCCTTCTGTGACTTCACACACCTCTATTCTGTGACTTCACACACCTCCATTGTTTGACTTCACACACCTCTATTCTTTGACTTCACACACCTCCATTCCATGACTTCACACACCTCCATTCTATGAGTTCACACACCTCCATTCTATGAGTTCACACACCACCATTTTGACTTCACACACCTCCATTCTATGACTTCACACACCTCCATTCTATGCCTTCACAAACCTCCATTCTGTGACTTCACACATCTCCATTCTGAGTTCACACATCTCCATTCGGTGACTTCACAACCTCCATTCTGACTTCACAAACCTCCATTCTATGACTTCACAAACTTCCATTCTATGACTTCACACACCTCCATTCTGTGACTTCACACACATCCATTCTGAGTTCACACACCTCCATTCTGTGACTTCACACACCTCCATTCTGTGACTTCACACACCTCCATTCTATGACTTCACACACCTCCATTGTTTGACTTCACATACCTCCATTCTTGGACTTCACACACTTCCATTCGGTGACTTCACACACCTCCATTCTGATTTCACAAAGCTCCAATCTATGACTTCACACACTTCCATTCTATGACTTCACACACCTCCATTCTGTGACTTCACACACCTCCATTTTGAGTTCACACACCTCCATTCTGTGACTTCACACACCTACATTCGGTGACTTCACACACCTCCATTCTGTGACTTCACACACCTCCATTTTGACATCACACACTTCCATTATGTGACTTCACACACCTCAATTCTGTGACTCCACACACCTCCATTGTTTGACTTCACACATCTCCATTCTTGGACTTCACACACCTCCATTCCATGACTTCACACACCTCCATTCTATGAGTTCACACATCTGCATTCTATGAGTTCACACACCTCCAATTGGACTTCATACACCTCCATTCTATGACTTCACACACCTTCATTCTTACTTCAGAAACATCCATTCTATGACTTCACACACCTCCCTTCTATGACATAACAAACCTCCATTCTGTGACTTAACACACCTCCATTCTGAGTTCACACACCTGCATTCTGTGACTTCACACACCTCCATTCTGTGCCTTCACACACCTCCGTTCTATGACTTCACAAACCTCCATTATGTGACTTCAGACACCTCCATTCTGAGTTGACACACCTCCATTCTGTGACTTCACACACCTCCATTCTGTGACTTCACACACTTCCGTTCTATGACTTCACACACCTCGATTCTCTGACTTCACAAACCTCCATTCTATGACTTCACACACCTCCATTCGGTGACTTCACACACCTCCATTCTATGACTTCACACACCTCCATTCTGTGACTTCACCCACCTATATTTGTCACTTCACACACCACGATTTTGAGTTCACACACCTCCATTCTGTGACTTCAAACACCTCCGTTCTGTGACTTCACACACCTACCTTCGGTGACTTCACATACCTCCATTCTGTGACTTCACACACCTCCATTTTGACATCACACACTTCCATTCTGTGACTTCACACACCTCCATTCTGTGACTTCACACACCTCCATTGTTTGACTTCACACTCCTCCTTTCTTGGATTTCACACACCTCCATTCCATGACATCACACACCTCCATTCTATGAGTTCACACAACTCCATTCTGTAACTTCACACACCTCCATTGTGACTTCACACACCTCCATTCTGAGTTGACACACCTCCATTTTGTGACTTCACACACCTCCATTTTGACTTCACACACTTCTCTTATGTGACTTTACACACCTCCATTCTGTGAATTCACACACCTCCATTGTTTGATTTCACACACCTCTATTCTTTGACTTCACACACCTCCATTCCATTTCTTCACATACCTCCATTCTATGAGTTCACACAACTCCATTCTATGAGTTCACACATCACCATTTTGACTTCACACACCTTCATTATATGACATCACACACCTCCATTCTATGACTTCACAAACCTCCCTTCTGTGACTTCACACATCTCCATTCTGAGTTCACACACCTCCATTCGGTGACTTCACACAACTCCATTCTGACTTCACAAACCACCATTCTATGACTTCACACACCTCCATTCTATGAGTTCACACACCTCCATTCTGTGACTTCACACACCTCCATTCTGAGTTCATACACCTCCATTCTGTGACTTCACACACGTACATTCGGTGACTTCACACACCTCCATTGTTTGACTTCACACACCTCCATTCTTGGACTTCACACACCTCCATTCCATGACTTCACACACCTCCATTCTATGACTTCACACACCTCCATTCTGTGACTTCACACACCTCCATTCTGTGACTTCACACACCTAGATTCTCTGACTTCACACACCTCCATTCTATGACTTAACATAACTCCATTCTGTGACTTCACACACCTGCGTTCTATGACTTCACACACCTCCATTCTGTGACTTCACACACCACTATTCTGAGTTCACACACCTCCAATCTGTGACTTCACACACCTCCATTCTGTGACTTCACACACCTCCATTCTATGACTTCACACACCTCAATTCTGTGACTTCACACACCTCCATTCTATGACTTCACAAACCTCCATTCTGTGACTTCACACACCTCCATTTTGACTTCACACACTTCCCTTCTGTGACTTCACACACCTCCATTCTGTGACTTCACACACCTACATTGTTTGACTTCACACACCTCTATTCTTTGACTTCACACCTCCATTCCATGACTTCACACACCTCCATTTTATGAGTTCACACACCTCCATTCTATGAGTTCACACACCACCATTTTGACTTCACACACCTCCATTCTATGACTTCACACACCTCCATTCTATGCCTTCACAAACCTCCATTTTGTGACTTCACATATCTCCATTCTGAGTTCACACACCTCCATTCGGTGACTTCACACACCTCCATTCTGACTTCACAAACCTCCATTCTATGACTTCACAAACTTCCATTCTATGACTTCACACACCTCCATTCTGTGACTTCACACACATCCATTCTGAGTTCACACACCTCCATTCTGTGACTTCACACACCTCCATTCTGTGACTTCACACACCTCCATTCTACGACTTCACACACATCCATTTTGGCATCACACACTTCAATTCTGTGACTTTACACACCTCCATTCTATGACTTCACACACCTCCATTTTTTGACTTCACATACCTCCATTTTTGGACTTCACACACTTCCATTCGGTGACTTCACACACCTCCATTCTGATTTCACAAAGCTCCAATCTATGACTTCACACACTTCCATTCTATGACTTCACACACCTCCATTCTGTGACTTCACACACCTACTTTCGGTGACTTCACACACCTCCATTCTGTGACTTCACACACCTCCATTGTTTGACTTCACACATCTCCATTCTTGGACTTCACACACCTCCATTCCATGACTTCACACACCTCCATTCTATGAGTTCACACATCTCCATTCTATGAGTTCACACACCTCCAATTGGACTTCACACACCTCCATTCTATGACTTCACACACCTTCATTCTTACTTCAGAAACATCCATTCTATGACTTCACACACCTCCCTTCTATGACATAACAAACCTCCATTCTGTGACTTAACACACCTCCATTCTGAGTTCACACACCTGCATTCTGTGACTTCACACACCTCCATTCTGTGACTTCACACACCTAGATTCTCTGACTTCACACACCTCCATTCTGTGACTTCACACACCTCCATTCTGTGACTTCACACACCTCCGTTCTATGACATCACAAACCTCCATTCTGTGACTTCAGACACCTCCATTCTGAGTTCACACACCTCCATTCTGTGACGTCACACACCTCCATTCTGTGACTTCACACACCTCCGTTTTATGACTTCACACACCTCGATTCTCTGACTTCACAAACCTCCATTCTATGCCTTCACACACCTCCATTCTGTGACTTCACACACTTCCATTATCTGACTTCACACACCTCCATTCCATGACTTCGCACACCTCCATTCTGACTTCACACATCTCCATTCTGTGACTTCACACACCTCCATTCCGTGACTTCACACAACTCCATTCGATGACTTCACACACCTCCATTTTGACTTCACACACTTCCCTTCTGTGACTTCACACACCTCCATTCTGTGACTTCACACACCTCCATTGTTTGACTTCACACACCTCTATTCTTTGACTTCACACACCTCCATTCCATGACTTCACATACCTCCATTCTATGAGTTCACACACCTCCATTCTATGAGTTCACACACCACCATTTTGACTTCACACACCTCCATTCTATGACTTCACAAACCTCCATTCTGTGACTTCACACACCTACATTCTGAGTTCACACACCTCCATTCGGTGACTTAACACAACTACATTCTGAGTTCACACACCTCCATTCTGTGACTTCACACACCTACATTCGGTGACTTCACACACATCCATTCTGTGACTTCACACACCTCCATTGTGACATCACACACTTCCATCATGTGACTTCACACACCTCCATTTTGTGACTTCACACACCTCCATTGTTTGACTTCACACAACTCCATTCTTGGACTTCACACACCTCCATTCCATGACTTCACACACCTCCATTCTATGAGTTCACACATCTCCATTCTAAGAGTTCACACACCTCCAGTTGGACTTCACACACCTCCATTATATGACTTCTCACACCTTCATTCTTACTTCAGAAACATCCATTCTATGACTTCTCACACCTCCCTTCTATGGCATCACAAACCTCGGTTCTGTGATTTCACACACCTCCATTCTGAGTTCACACACCTCCATTCTCTGACTTCACTCAGCTCCATTCTGACTTCACACACCTCCATTCTATGACTTCACACACTTCCATTCTATGACTTCACACATCTCCATTCTGTGACTTCACACACCTCCGTTCTATGACATCACAAACCTCCATTCTGTGACTTCAGACACCTCCATTCTGAGTTCACACACTTCCATTCTGTGACTTCACACACCTCCATTCTGTGACTTCACACACCTCCCTTCTATGACTTCACACACCTCGATTCTCTGACTTCACAAACCTCCATTCTATAACTTCACACACCTCCATTCGGTGACTTCACACACCTCCATTCTATGACTTCACACACCTCCATTCTGTGACTTCACCCACCTACATTTGTGACTTAACACACCACCATTTTGAGTTCACACACCTCCATTCTGTGACTTCACACACCTCCATTCTGTGACTTCACACACCTCCATTTTGACTTCACACACTTCCATTCTCTGACTTCACACACCTCCATTCTATCACTTCGCACACCTCCATTCTGACTTCACACACCTCCATTCTGTGACTTCACACACCTCCATTCCGTGACTTCACACAAATCCATTCGATGACTTCACAAACCTCCATTTTGACTTCACACACTTCCCTTCTGTGACTTCACACACCTCCATTCTGTGACTTCACACACCTCCATTGTTTGACTTCACACACCTCTATTCTTTGACTTCACACACCTCCATTCCATGACTTCACACACCTCCATTCTATGAGTTCACACACCTCCATTCTATGAGTTCACACACCACCATTTTGACTTCATACACCTCCTTTCTATGACTTCACACACCTCCATTCTATGCCTTCACAAACCAACATTTTGTGACATCACATATCTCCATTCTGAGTTCACACACCTCCATTCGGTGACTTCACACACCTCCATTCTGACTTCACAAACCTCCATTCTATGACTTCACAAACTTCCATTCTATGACTTCACACACCTCCATTCTGTGACTTCACACACATCCATTCTGAGTTCACACACCTCCATTCTGTGACTTTACACACCTCCATTCTGTGACTTCACACACCTCCGTTCTATGACATCACAAACCTCCATTCTGTGACTTCAGACACCTCCATTCTGAGTTCACACACCTCGATTCTCTGACTTCACAAACCTCCATTCTATGACTTCACACACCTCCATTCTGTGACTTCACACACCTCCATTCTGTGACTTCACACACCTCCATTTTGACTTCACACACTTCTATTCTCTGACTTCACACACCTCCATTCCATGACTTCGCACACCTCCATTCTGACTTCACACATCTCCATTCTCTGACTTCACACACCTCCATTCCGTGACTTCACACAACTCCATTCGATTACTTCACATACCTCCATTTTGACTTCACACACTTCCCTTCTGTGACTTCACACACCTCCATTCTGTGACTTCACACACCTCCATTGTTTGACTTCACACACCTCTATTCTTTGACTTCACACACCTCCATTCCATGACTTCACATACCTCCATTCTATGAGTTCACACACCTCCATTCTATGAGTTCACACACCACCATTTTGACTTCACACACCTCCATTCTATGACTTCACACACCTCCATTCTATGACTTCACAAACCTCCATTCTGTGACTTCACACACCTACATTCTGAGTTCACACACCTCCATTCGGTGACTTAACACAACTACATTCTGAGTTCACACACCTCCATTCTTTGACTTCACACACCTCCATTGTGACATCACACACTTCCATCATGTGACTTCACACACCTCCATTTTGTGACTTCACACACCTCCATTGTTTGACTTCACACAACTCCATTCTTGGACTTCACACACCTCCATTCCATGACTTCACACACCTCCATTCTATGAGTTCACACATCTCCATTCTAAGAGTTCACACACCTCCATTTGGACTTCACACACCTCCATTCTATGACTTCTCACACCTTCATTCTTACTTCAGAAACATCCATTCTATGACTTCTCACACCTCCCTTCTATGGCATCACAAACCTCGGTTCTGTGATTTCACACACCTCCATTCTGAGTTCACACACCTCCATTCTCTGACTTCACTCACCTCCATTCTGACTTCACACACCTCCATTCTATGACTTCACACACTTCCATTCTATGACTTCACACATCTCCATTCTGTGACTTCACACACCTCCGTTCTATGACATCACAAACCTCCATTCTGTGTCTTCAGACACCTCCATTCTGAGTTCACACACCTCCATTCTGTGACTTCACACACCTCCATTCTGTGACTTCACACACCTCCCTTGTATGACTTCACACACCTCGATTCTCTGACTTCACAAACCTCCATTCTATAACTTCACACACCTCCATTCGGTGACTTCACACACCTCCATTCTATGACTTCACACACCTCCATTCTGTGACTTCACCCACCTACATTTGTGACTTCACACACCACCATTTTGAGTTCACACACCTCCATTCTGTGACTTCACACACCTCCATTCTGTGACTTCTCACACCTCCATTTTGACTTCACACACTTCCATTCTCTGACTTCACACACCTCCATTCTATCACTTCGCACACCTCCATTCTCTTCACACACCTCCATTCTGTGACTTCACACACCTCCATTCCGTGACTTCACACAAATCCATTCGATGACTTCACACACCTCCATTTTGACTTCACACACTTCCCTTCTGTGACTTCACACACCTCCATTCTGTGACTTCACACACCTCCATTGTTTGACTTCACACACCTCTATTCTTTGACTTCACACACCTCCATTCCATGACTTCACACACCTCCATTCTATGAGTTCACACACCTCCATTCTATGAGTTCACACACCACCATTTTGACTTCATACACCTCCTTTCTATGACTTCACACACCTCCATTCTATGCCTTCACAAACCAACATTTTGTGACTTCACATATCTCCATTCTGAGTTCACACACCTCCATTCGGTGACTTCACACACCTCCATTCTGACTTCACAAACCTCCATTCTATGACTTCACAAACTTCCATTCTATGACTTCACACACCTCCATTCTGTGACTTCACACACATCCATTCTGAGTTCACACACCTCCATTCTGTGACTTCACACACCTCCATTCTGTGACTTCACACACCTCCATTCTATGACTTCACACACATCCATTTTGGCATCACACACTTCCATTCTGTGACTTCACACACCTCCATTCTATGACTTCACACACCTCCATTGTTTGACTTCACATACCTCCATTCTTGGACTTCACACACTTCAATTCTATGACTTCACACACCTCCATTCTGTGACTTCACACACCTCCGTTCTGTGACTTCACACACCTCCGTTCTATGACTTCACACACCTCGATTCTCTGACTTCACAAACCTCCATTCTATGACTTCACACACCTCCATTCTGTGACTTCACATACCTCCATTCTGTGACTTCACACACCTCCATTTTGACTTCACACACTTCCATTCTCTGACTTCACACACCTCCATTCCATGACTTCGCACACCTCCATTCTGACTTCACACATCTCCATTCTGTGACTTCACACACCTCCATTCAGTGACTTCACAGAACTCCATTCGATTACTTCACACACCTCCATTTTGACTTCACACACTTCCCTTCTGTGACTTCACACACCTCCATTCTGTGACTTCACACGCCTCCATTGTTTGCCTTCACACACCTCTATTCTTTGACTTCACACACCTCCATTCCATGACTTCACATACCTCCATTCTATGAGTTCACACACGTCCATTCTATGAGTTCACCCACCACCGTTTTGACTTCACACACCTCGATTCTCTGACTTCACAAACCTCCATTCTATGACTTCACAAACCTCCATTCTGTGACTTCACACACCTACATTCTGAGTTCACACACCTCCATTGGTTGACTTCACACAACTACATTCTGAGTTCACACACCTCCATTCTGTGACTTCACACACCTACATTCCGTGACTTCACACACATCCATTCTGTGACTTCACACACCTCCATTGTGACATCACACACTTCCATTATGTGACTTCACACACCTCCACTCTGTGACTTCACATACCTCCATTGTTTGACTTCACACAACTCCATTCTTGGACTTCACACACCTCCATTCCATGACTTCACACACCTCCATTCTATGAGTTCACACATCTCCATTCTATGAGTTCACACACCTCCATTTGGACTTCACACACCTCCATTCTATGACTTCACACACCTTCATTCTTACTTCAGAAACATCCATTCTATGACTTCACACACCTCCCTTCTATGGCATCACAAACCACGGTTCTGTGACATCACACACCTCCATTCTGAGTTCACACACCTCCATACTCTGACTTCACTCACCTCCATTCTGACTTCACACACCTCCATTCTATGACTTCACACACTTCCATTCTATGACTTCACACACCTCCATTCTGTGACTTCACACACCTAGATTCTCTGACTTCACACACCTCCATTCTATGACTTAACATAACTCCATTCTGTGACTTCACACACCTGCGTTCTATGACTTCACACACCTCCATTCTGTGACTTCACACACCACTATTCTGAGTTCACACACCTCCAATCTGTGACTTCACACACCTCCATTCTGTGACTTCACACACCTCCATTCTATGACTTCACACACCTCAATTCTGTGACTTCACACACCTCCATTCTATGACTTCACAAACCTCCATTCTGTGACTTCACACACCTCCATTTTGACTTCACACACTTCCCTTCTGTGACTTCACACACCTCCATTCTGTGACTTCACACACCTCCATTGTTTGACTTCACACACCTCTATTCTTTGACTTCACACCTCCATTCCATGACTTCACACACCTCCATTTTATGAGTTCACACACCTCCATTCTATGAGTTCACACACCACCATTTTGACTTCACACACCTCCATTCTATGACTTCACACACCTCCATTCTATGCCTTCACAAACCTCCATTTTGTGACTTCACATATCTCCATTCTGAGTTCACACACCTCCATTCGGTGACTTCACACACCTCCATTCTGACTTCACAAACCTCCATTCTATGACTTCACAAACTTCCATTCTATGACTTCACACACCTCCATTCTGTGACTTCACACACATCCATTCTGAGTTCACACACCTCCATTCTCTGACTTCACACACCTCCATTCTGTGACTTCACACACCTCCACTCTACGACTTCACACACATCCATTTTGGCATCACACACTTCAATTCTGTGACTTTACACACCTCCATTCTATGACTTCACACACCTCCATTTTTTGACTTCACATACCTCCATTCTTGGACTTCACACACTTCCATTCGGTGACTTCACACACCTCCATTCTGATTTCACAAAGCTCCAATCTATGACTTCACACACTTCCATTCTATGACTTCACACACCTCCATTCTGTGACTTCACACACCTACTTTCGGTGACTTCACACACCTCCATTCTGTGACTTCACACACCTCCATTTTGACATCACACACTTCCATTATGTGACTTCACACACCTCCATTCTGTGACTTCACACACCTCCATTGTTTGACTTCACACATCTCCATTCTTGGACTTCACACACCTCCATTCCATGACTTCACACACCTCCATTCTATGAGTTCACACATCTCCATTCTATGAGTTCACACACCTCCAATTGGACTTCACACACCTCCATTCTATGACTTCACACACCTTCATTCTTACTTCAGAAACATCCATTCTATGACTTCACACACCTCCCTTCTATGACATAACAAACCTCCATTCTGTGACTTAACACACCTCCATTCTGAGTTCACACAGCTGCATTCTGTGACTTCACACACCTCCATTCTGTGACTTCACACACCTAGATTCTCTGACTTCACACACCTCCATTCTGTGACTTCACACACCTCCATTCTGTGACTTCACACACCTCCGTTCTATGACATCACAAACCTCCATTCTGTGACTTCAGACACCTCCATTCTGAGTTCACTCACCTCCATTCTGTGACGTCACACACCTCCATTCTGTGACTTCACACACCTCCGTTTTATGACTTCACACACCTCGATTCTCTGACTTCACAAACCTCCATTCTATGCCTTCACACACCTCCATTCTGTGACTTCACACACCTCCATTCTGTGACTTCACACACCTCCATTTTGACTTCACACACTTCCATTCTCTGACTTCACACACCTCCATTCCATGACTTCGCACACCTCCATTCTGACTTCACACATCTCCATTCTGTGACTTCACACACCTCCATTCCGTGACTTCACACAACTCCATTCGATGACTTCACACACCTCCATTTTGACTTCACACACTTCCCTTCTGTGACTTCACACACCTCCATTCTGTGACTTCACACACCTCCATTGTTTGACTTCACACACCTCTATTCTTTGACTTCACACACCTCCATTCCATGACTTCACATACCTCCATTCTATGAGTTCACACACCTCCATTCTATGAGTTCACACACCACCATTTTCACTTCACACACCTCCATTCTATGACTTCACAAACCTCCATTCTGTGACTTCACACACCTACATTCTGAGTTCACACACCTCCATTCGGTGACTTAACACAACTACATTCTGAGTTCACACACCTCCATTCTGTGACTTCACACACCTACATTCGGTGACTTCACACACAGCCATTCTGTGACTTCACACACCTCCATTGTGACATCACACACTTCCATCATGTGACTTCACACACCTCCATTTTGTGACTTCACACACCTCCATTGTTTGACTTCACACAACTCCATTCTTGGACTTCACACACCTCCATTCCATGACTTCACACACCTCCATTCTATGAGTTCACACATCTCCATTCTAAGAGTTCACACACCTCCAGTTGGACTTCACACACCTCCATTATATGACTTCTCACACCTTCATTCTTACTTCAGAAACATCCATTCTATGACTTCTCACACCTCCCTTCTATGGCATCACAAACCTCGGTTCTGTGATTTCACACACCTCCATTCTGAGTTCACACACCTCCATTCTCTGACTTCACTCAGCTCCATTCTGACTTCACACACCTCCATTCTATGACTTCACACACTTCCATTCTATGACTTCACACATCTCCATTCTGTGACTTCACACACCTCCGTTCTATGACATCACAAACCTCCATTCTGTGACTTCAGACACCTCCATTCTGAGTTCACACACTTCCATTCTGTGACTTCACACACCTCCATTCTGTGACTTCACACACCTCCCTTCTATGACTTCACACACCTCGATTCTCTGACTTCACAAACCTCCATTCTATAACTTCACACACCTCCATTCGGTGACTTCACACACCTCCATTCTATGACTTCACACACCTCCATTCTGTGACTTCACCCACCTACATTTGTGACTTCACACACCACCATTTTGAGTTCACACACCTCCATTCTGTGACTTCACACACCTCCATTCTGTGACTTCACACACCTCCATTTTGACTTCACACACTTCCATTCTCTGACTTCACACACCTCCATTCTATCACTTCGCACACCTCCATTCTGACTTCACACACCTCCATTCTGTGACTTCACACACCTCCATTCCGTGACTTCACACAAATCCATTCGATGACTTCACAAACCTCCATTTTGACTTCACACACTTCCCTTCTGTGACTTCACACACCTCCATTCTGTGACTTCACACACCTCCATTGTTTGACTTCACACACCTCTATTCTTTGACTTCACACACCTCCATTCCATGACTTCACACACCTCCATTCTATGAGTTCACACACCTCCATTCTATGAGTTCACACACCACCATTTTGACTTCATACACCTCCTTTCTATGACTTCACACACCTCCCTTCTATGACATAACAAACCAACATTTTGTGACATCACATATCTCCATTCTGAGTTCACACACCTCCATTCGGTGACTTCACACACCTCCATTCTGAGTTCACAAACCTCCATTCTATGACTTCACAAACTTCCATTCTATGACTTCACACACCTCCATTCTGTGACTTCACACACATCCATTCTGAGTTCACACACCTCCATTGTGTGACTTCACACACCTCCATTCTGTGACTTCACACACCTCCGTTCTATGACATCACAAACCTCCATTCTGTGACTTCAGACACCTCCATTCTGAGTTCACACACCTCGATTCTCTGACTTCACAAACCTCCATTCTATGACTTCACACACCTCCATTCTGTGACTTCACACACCTCCATTCTGTGACTTCACACACCTCCATTTTGACTTCACACACTTCTATTCTCTGACTTCACACACCTCCATTCCATGACTTCACACACCTCCATTCCATGACTTCGCACACCTCCATTCTGACTTCACACATCTCCATTCTGTGACTTCACACACCTCCATTCCGTGACTTCACACAACTCCATTCGATTACTTCACATACCTCCATTTTGACTTCACACACTTCCCTTCTGTGACTTCACACACCTCCATTCTGTGACTTCACACACCTCCATTGTTTGACTTCACACACCTCTATTCTTTGACTTCACACACCTCCATTCCATGACTTCACATACCTGCATTCTATGAGTTGACACACCTCCATTCTATGAGTTCACACACCACCATTTTGACTTCACACACATCCATTCTATGACTTCACACACCTCCATTCTATGACTTCACAAACCTCCAATCTGTGACTTCACACACCTACATTCTGAGTTCACACACCTCCATTCGGTGACTTAACACAACTACATTCTGAGTTCACACACCTCCATTCTTTGACTTCACACACCTCCATTGTGACATCACACACTTCCATCATGTGACTTCACACACCTCCATTTTGTGACTTCACACACCTCCATTGTTTGACTTCACACAACTCCATTCTTGGACTTCACACACCTCCATTCCATGACTTCACACACCTCCATTCTATGAGTTCACACACCTCCATTCTGTGACTTCACACACCTCCATTCTGAGTTCACACACCTCCATTCTCTGACTTCACTCACCTCCATTCTGACTTCACACACCTCCATTCTATGACTTCACACACTTCCATTCTATGACTTCACACATCTCCATTCTGTGACTTCACACACCTCCGTTCTATGACATCACAAACCTCCATTCTGTGTCTTCAGACACCTCCATTCTGAGTTCACACACCTCCATTCTGTGACTTCACACACCTCCATTCTGTGACTTCACACACCTCCCTTGTATGACTTCACACACCTCGATTCTCTGACTTCACAAACCTCCATTCTATAACTTCACACACCTCCATTCGGTGACTTCACACACCTCCATTCTATGACTTCACACACCTCCATTCTGTGACTTCACCCACCTACATTTGTGACTTCACACACCACCATTTTGAGTTCACACACCTCCATTCTGTGACTTCACACACCTCCATTCTGTGACTTCACACACCTCCATTTTGACTTCACACACTTCCATTCTCTGACTTCACACACCTCCATTCTATCACTTCGCACACCTCCATTCTCTTCACACACCTCCATTCTGTGACTTCACACACCTCCATTCCGTGACTTCACACAAATCCATTCGATGACTTCACACACCTCCATTTTGACTTCACACACTTCCCTTCTGTGACTTCACACACCTCCATTCTGTGACTTCACACACCTCCATTGTTTGACTTCACACACCTCTATTCTTTGACTTCACACACCTCCATTCCATGACTTCACACACCTCCATTCTATGAGTTCACACACCTCCATTCTATGAGTTCACACACCACCATTTTGACTTCATACACCTCCTTTCTATGACTTCACACACCTCCATTCTATGCCTTCACAAACCAACATTTTGTGACTTCACATATCTCCATTCTGAGGTCACACACCTCCATTCGGTGACTTCACACACCTCCATTCTGACTTCACAAACCTCCATTCTATGACTTCACAAACTTCCATTCTATGACTTCACACACCTCCATTCTGTGACTTCACACACATCCATTCTGAGTTCACACACCTCCATTCTGTGACTTCACACACCTCCATTCTGTGACTTCACACACCTCCATTCTATGACTTCACACACATCCATTTTGGCATCACACACTTCCATTCTGTGACTTCACACACCTCCATTCTATGACTTCACACACCTCCATTGTTTGACTTCACATACCTCCATTCTTGGACTTCACACACTTCAATTCTATGACTTCACACACCTCCATTCTGTGACTTCACACACCTCCGTTCTGTGACTTCACACACCTCCGTTCTATGACTTCACACACCTCGATTCTCTGACTTCACAAACCTCCATTCTATGACTTCACACACCTCCATTCTGTGACTTCACATACCTCCATTCTGTGACTTCACACACCTCCATTTTGACTTCACACACTTCCATTCTCTGACTTCACACACCTCCATTCCATGACTTCGCACACCTCCATTCTGACTTCACACATCTCCATTCTGTGACTTCACACACCTCCATTCAGTGACTTCACAGAACTCCATTCGATTACTTCACACACCTCCATTTTGACTTCACACACTTCCCTTCTGTGACTTCACACACCTCCATTCTGTGACTTCACACGCCTCCATTGTTTGCCTTCACACACCTCTATTCTTTGACTTCACACACCTCCATTCCATGACTTCACATACCTCCATTCTATGAGTTCACACGCGTCCATTCTATGAGTTCACCCACCACCGTTTTGACTTCACACACCTCGATTCTCTGACTTCACAAACCTCCATTCTATGACTTCACAAACCTCCATTCTGTGACTTCACACACCTACATTCTGAGTTCACACACCTCCATTGGTTGACTTCACACAACTACATTCTGAGTTCACACACCTCCATTCTGTGAC
This sequence comes from Megascapheus bottae, assembly GCA_024803745.1. NCBI lineage: Eukaryota > Metazoa > Chordata > Mammalia > Rodentia > Geomyidae > Megascapheus > Megascapheus bottae. The sequence goes on along the minus strand of JANJXV010001181.1, from coordinate 127,415 downwards.
TTCACACACCTACATTCCGTGACTTCACACACATCCATTCTGTGACTTCACACACCTCCATTGTGACATCACACACTTCCATTATGTGACTTCACACACCTCCACTCTGTGACTTCACATACCTCCATTGTTTGACTTCACACAACTCCATTCTTGGACTTCACACACCTCCATTCCATGACTTCACACACCTCCATTCTATGAGTTCACACATCTCCATTCTATGAGTTCACACACCTCCATTTGGACTTCACACACCTCCATTCTATGACTTCACACACCTTCATTCTTACTTCAGAAACATCCATTCTATGACTTCACACACCTCCCTTCTATGGCATCACAAACCACGGTTCTGTGACTTCACACACCTCCATTCTGAGTTCACACACCTCCATTCTCTGACTTCACTCACCTCCATTCTGACTTCACACACCTCCATTCTATGACTTCACACACTTCCATTCTATGACTTCACACACCTCCATTCTGTGACTTCACACACCTCCATTCTGTGACTTCACACACCTAGATTCTCTGACTTCACACACCTCCATTCTATGACTTCACACACCTCCATTCTGTGACTTCACACACCTCCGTTCTATGACTTCACAAACCTCCATTATGTGACTTCAGACACCTCCATTCTGAGTTGACACACCTCCATTCTGTGACTTCACACACCTCCATTCTGTGACTTCACACACCTCCGTTCTATGACTTCACACACCTCGATTCTCTGACTTCACAAACCTCCATTCTATGACTTCACACACCTCCATTCGGTGACTTCACACACCTCCATTCTATGACTTCACACACCTCCATTCTGTGACTTCACCCACCTATATTTGTGACTTCACACACCACCATTTTGAGTTCACACACCTCCATTCTGTGACTTCACACAACTCCATTTTGACTTCACACACTTCCATTCTCTGACTTAACACACCTCCATTCTATGACTTCGCACACCTCCATTCTGACTTCACACACCTCCATTCTGTGAATTCACACACCTCCATTCCTTGACTTCACACAACTCCATTCGATGACTTCACACACCTCCATTCTTTGACTTCAAACACCTCCGTTCTGTGACTTCACACACCTACCTTCGGTGACTTCACATACCTCCATTCTGTGACTTCACACACCTCCATTGTTTGACTTCACACTCCTCCTTTCTTGGATTTCACACACCTCCATTCCATGACATCACACACCTCCATTCTATGAGTTCACACATCTCTATTCTATCAGTTCACACACCTCCATTTTGACATCACACACTTCCATTCTATGATTCGCACACCTCCATTCTGTGACTTCACACAACTCCATTCTGTAACTTCACGCACCTCCATTGTGACTTCACACACCTCCATTCTGAGTTGACACACCTCCATTCTGTGACTTCACACACCTCCATTTTGACTTGACACACTTCCCTTCTGTGAGTTTACACACCTCCATTCTGTGAATTCACACACCTCCATTGTTTGACTTCACACACCTCTATTCTTTGACTTCACACACCTCCATTCCATTTCTTCACATACCTCCATTCTATGAGTTCACACAACTCCATTCTATGAGTTCACACATCACCATTTTGACTTCACACACCTTCATTATATGACTTCACACACCTCCATTCTATGACTTCACAAACCTCCCTTCTGTGACTTCACACATCTCCATTCTGAGTTCACACACCTCCATTCGGTGACTTCACACACCTCCATTCTGACTTCACAAACCACCATTCTATGACTTCACACACCTCCATTCTATGAGTTCACACACCTCCATTCTGTGACTTCACACACCTCCATTCTGAGTTCATACACCTCCATTCTGTGACTTCACACACCTACATTCGGTGACTTCACACACCTCCATTCTGTGACTTCACACACCTCCATTTTGACTTCACACTCTTCCATTATGTGACTTCACACACCTCCATTCTGTGACTTCACACACCGCCATTCTTGGAATTCACACACCTCCATTCCATGACTTCACACACCTCCATTCTATGACTTCACACACCTCCATTCTGTGACTTCACACACCTCCATTCTGTGACTTCACACACCTAGATTCTCTGACTTCACACACCTCCATTCTATGACTTCACATAACTCCATTCTGTGACTTCACACACCTGCGTTCTATGACTTCACACACCTCCATTCTGTGACTTCACACACCACTATTCTGAGTTCACACACCTCCATTCTAGGAGTTCACACACCTCCATTCTGTGACTTCACACACCTCCATTCTATGACTTCACACACCTCAATTCTGTGACTTCACACACCTCCATTCTATGACTTCACACACCTCCATATTGTGACTTCACCCATCTCCATTTGTGACCTCACACGCTACCATTTTGACTTCACAAACCTCCATTCTGTGACTTCACAAACCTCTATTCTGTGACTTCACACACCTCCATTTTGACTTCACACACTTCCCTTCTGTGACTTCACACACCTCTATTCTGTGACTTCACACACCTCCACTGTTTGACTTCACACACCTCTATTCTTTGACTTCACACAACTCCATTCTTGGACTTCACACACCTCCATTCCATGACTTCACACACCTCCATTCTATGAGTTCACACATCTCCATTCTAAGAGTTCACACACCTCCATTTGGACTTCACACACCTCCATTCTATGACTTCTCACACCTTCATTCTTACTTCAGAAACATCCATTCTATGACTTCACACACCTCCCTTCTATGGCATCACAAACCTCGGTTCTGTGACTTCACACACCTCCAATCTGAGTTCACACACCTCCAGTCTCTGACTTCACTCACCTCCATTCTGACTTCACACACCTCCATTCTATGACTTCACACACTTCCATTCTATGACTTCACACATCTCCATTCTGTGATTTCACACACCTCCATTCTGTGACTTCACACACCTAGATTCTCTGACCTCACACACCTCCCTTCTATGACTTCACACACCTCGATTCTCTGACTTCACAAAACTCCATTCTATAACTTCACACACCTCCATTCGGTGACTTCACACACCTCCATTCTATGACTTCACACACCTCCATTCTGTGACTTCACCCACCTACATTTGTGACTTCACACACCACCATTTTGAGTTCACACACCTCCATTCTGTGACTTCACACACCTCCATTCTGTGAATTCACACACCTCCATTTTGACTTCACACACTTCCATTCTCTGACTTCACACACCTCCATTCTATGACTTCGCACACCTCCATTCTGACTTCACACACCTCCATTCTGTGACTTCACACACCTCCATTCCGTGACTTCACACAACTCCATTCGATGACTTCACACACCTCCATTTTGACTTCACACACTTCCCTTCTGTGACTTCACACACCTCCATTCTGTGACTTCACACACCTCCATTGTTGACTTCACACACCTCTATTCTTTGACTTCACACACCTCCATTCCATGACTTCACACACCTCCATTCTATGAGTTCACACACCTCCATTCTATGAGTTCACACACCACATTTTGACTTCACACACCTCCATTCTATGACTTCACACACCTCCATTCTATGCCTTCACAAACCAACATTTTGTGACTTTACATATCTCCATTCTGAGTTCACACACCTCCATTCGGTGACCTCACACACCTCCATTCTGACTTCACAAACCTCCATTCTATGACTTCACACACCTCCATTCTGTGACTTCACACACATCCATTCTGAGTTCACACACCTCCATTCTGTGACTTCACACACCTCCATTCTGTGACTTCACACACCTCCATTCTATGACTTCACACACATCCATTTTGGCATCACACACTTCCATTCTGTGACTTCACACACCTCCATTCTATGACTTCACACACCTCCATTGTTTGACTTCACATACCTCCATTCTTGGACTTCACACACTTCCATTCTATGACTTCACACACCTCCATTCTGTGACTTCACACACCTCCGTTCTGTGACTTCACACACCTCCGTTCTATGACTTCACACACCTCGATTCTCTGACTTCACAAACCTCCATTCTATGACTTCACACACCTCCATTCTGTGACTTCACACACCTCCATTCTGTGACTTCACACACCTCCATTTTGACTTCACACACTTCCATTCTCTGACTTCACACACCTCCATTCCATGACTTCGCACACCTCCATTCTGACTTCACACATCTCAATTCTGTGACTTCACACACCTCCATTCCGTGACTTCACACAACTCCATTCGATTACTTCACACACCTCCATTTTGACTTCACACACTTCCCTTCTGTGACTTCACACACCTCCATTCTGTGACTTCACACGCCTCCATTGTTTGACTTCACATACCTCCATTCTATGAGTTCACACATCTCTATTCTATCAGTTCACACACCTCCATGTTGACATCACACACTTCCATTCTATGACTACGCACACCTCCATTCTGTGACTTCACACAACTCCATTCTGTAACTTCACACACCTCCATTGTGACTTCACACACCTCCATTCTTAGATGACACACCTCCATTCTGTGACTTCACACACCTCCATTTTGACTTCACACACTTCCCTTCTGTGACTTTACACACCTACATTCTGTGAATTCACACACCTCCATTGTTTGTCTTCACACAACTCTATTCTTTGAGTTCACACACCTCCATTCCATTTCTTCACATACCTCCATTCTATGAGTTCACACAACTCCATTCTATGAGTTCACACATCACCATTTTGACTTCACACACCTTCATTATATGACTTCACACACCTCCATTCTATGACTTCACAAACCTCCCTTCTGTGACTTCACACATGTCCATTCTGAGTTCACACACCTCCATTCGGTGACTTCACACACCTCCATTCTGACTTCACAAACCACCATTCTATGACTTCACACACCTCCATTCTATGAGTTCACACACCTCCATTCTGTGACTTCACACACCTCCATTCTGAGTTCATACACCTCCATTCTGTGACTTCACACACCTACATTCGGTGACTTCACACACCTCCATTCTGTGACTTCACACATCTCCATTTTGACTTCACACACTTCCATTATGTGACTTCACACACCTCCATTCTGTGACTTCACACACCTCCCTTGTTTGACTTCACACATCTCCATTCTTGGACTTCACACACCTCCATTCCATGACTTCACACACCTCCATTCTATGAGTTCACACATCTCCATTCTATGAGTTCACACACCTCCAATTGGACTTCACACACCTCCATTCTATGACTTCACACACCTTCATTCTTACTTCAGAAACATCCATTCTATGACTTCACACACCGCCCTTCTATGACATAACAAACCTCCATTCTGTGACTTAACACACCTCCATTCTGAGTTCACACAGCTGCATTCTGTGACTTCACACACCTCCATTCTGTGACTTCACACACCTAGATTCTCTGACTTCACACACCTCCATTCTGTGAATTCACACACCTCCATTCTGTGACTTCACACACCTCCGTTCTATGACATCACAAACCTCCATTCTGTGACTTCAGACACCTCCATTCTGAGTTCACACACCTCCATTCTGTGACGTCACACACCTCCATTCTGTGACTTCACACACCTCCGTTTTATGACTTCACACACCTCGATTCTCTGACTTCACAAACCTCCATTCTATGCCTTCACACACCTCCATTCTGTGACTTCACACACCTCCATTCTGTGACTTCACACACCTCCATTTTGACTTCACACACTTCCATTCTCTGACTTCACACACCTCCATTCCATGACTTCGCACACCTCCATTCTGACTTCACACATCTCCATTCTGTGACTTCACACACCTCCATTCTGTGACTTCACACAACTCCATTCGATGACTTCACACACCTCCATTTTGACTTCACACACTTCCCTTCTGTGACTTCACACACCTCCATTCTGTGACTTCACACACCTCCATTGTTTGACTTCACACACCTCTATTCTTTGACTTCACACACCTCCATTCCATGACTTCACATACCTCCATTCTATGAGTTCACACACCTCCATTCTATGAGTTCACACACCACCATTTTGACTTCACACACCTCCATTCTATGACTTCACAAACCTCCATTCTGTGACTTCACACACCTACATTCTGAGTTCACACACCTCCATTCGGTGACTTAACACAACTACATTCTGAGTTCACACACCTCCATTCTGTGACTTCACACACCTACATTCGGTGACTTCACACACATCCATTCTGTGACTTCAGACACCTCCATTGTGACATCACACACTTCCATCATGTGACTTCACACACCTCCATTTTGTGACTTCACACACCTCCATTGTTTGACTTCACACAACTCCATTCTTGGACTTCACACACCTCCATTCCATGACTTCACACACCTCCATTCTATGAGTTCACACATCTCCATTCTAAGAGTTCACACACCTCCAGTTGGACTTCACACACCTCCATTATATGACTTCTCACACCTTCATTCTTACTTCAGAAACATCCATTCTATGACTTCTCACACCTCCCTTCTATGGCATCACAAACCTCGGTTCTGTGATTTCACACACCTCCATTCTGAGTTCACACACCTCCATTCTCTGACTTCACTCAGCTCCATTCTGACTTCACACACCTCCATTCTATGACTTCACACACTTCCATTCTATGACTTCACACATCTCCATTCTGTGACTTCACACACCTCCGTTCTATGACATCACAAACCTCCATTCTGTGACTTCAGACACCTCCATTCTGAGTTCACACACTTCCATTCTGTGACTTCACACACCTCCATTCTGTGACTTCACACACCTCCCTTCTATGACTTCACACACTTCGATTCTCTGACTTCACAAACCTCCATTCTATAACTTCACACACCTCCATTCGGTGACTTCACACACCTCCATTCTATGACTTCACACACCTCCATTCTGTGACTTCACCCACCTACATTTGTGACTTCACACACCACCATTTTGAGTTCACACACCTCCATTCTGTGACTTCACACACCTCCATTCTGTGACTTCACACACCTCCATTTTGACTTCACACACTTCCATTCTCTGACTTCACACACCTCCATTCTATCACTTCGCACACCTCCATTCTGACTTCACACACCTCCATTCTGTGACTTCACACACCTCCGTTCCGTGACTTCACACAAATCCATTCGATGACTTCACAAACCTCCATTTTGACTTCACACACTTCCCTTCTGTGACTTCACACACCTCCATTCTGTGACTTCACACACCTCCATTGTTTGACTTCACACACCTCTATTCTTTGACTTCACACACCTCCATTCCATGACTTCACACACCTCCATTCTATGAGTTCACACACCTCCATTCTATGAGTTCACACACCACCATTTTGACTTCATACACCTCCTTTCTATGACTTCACACACCTCCATTCTATGCCTTCACAAACCAACATTTTGTGACATCACATATCTCCATTCTGAGTTCACACACCTCCATTCGGTGACTTCACACACCTCCATTCTGACTTCACAAACCTCCATTCTATGACTTCACAAACTTCCATTCTATGACTTCACACACCTCCATTCTGTGACTTCACACACATCCATTCTGAGTTCACACACCTCCATTCTGTGACTTCACACACCTCCATTCTGTGACTTCACACACCTCCGTTCTATGACATCACAAACCTCCATTCTGTGACTTCAGACACCTCCATTCTGAGTTCACACACCTCGATTCTCTGACTTCACAAACCTCCATTCTATGACTTCACACACCTCCATTCTGTGACTTCACACACCTCCATTCTGTGACTTCACACACCTCCATTTTGACTTCACACACTTCTATTCTCTGACTTCACACACCTCCATTCCATGACTTCGCACACCTCCATTCTGACTTCACACATCTCCATTCTGTGACTTCACACACCTCCATTCCGTGACTTCACACAACTCCATTCGATTACTTCACATACCTCCATTTTGACTTCACACACTTCCCTTCTGTGACTTCACACACCTCCATTCTGTGACTTCACACACCTCCATTGTTTGACTTCACACACCTCTATTCTTTGACTTCACACACCTCCATTCCATGACTTCACATACCTGCATTCTATGAGTTCACACACCTCCATTCTATGAGTTCACACACCACCATTTTGACTTCACACACCTCCATTCTATGACTTCACACACCTCCATTCTATGACTTCACAAACCTCCATTCTGTGACTTCACACACCTACATTCTGAGTTCACACACCTCCATTCTGTGACTTAACACAACTACATTCTGAGTTCACACACCTCCATTCTTTGACTTCACACACCTCCATTGTGACATCACACACTTCCATCATGTGACTTCACACACCTCCATTTTGTGACTTCACACACCTCCATTGTTTGACTTCACACAACTCCATTCTTGGACTTCACACACCTCCATTCCATGACTTCACACACCTCCATTCTATGAGTTCACACATCTCCATTCTAAGAGTTCACACACCTCCATTTGGACTTCACACACCTCCATTCTATGACTTCTCACACCTTCATTCTTACTTCAGAAACATCCATTCTATGACTTCTCACACCTCCCTTCTATGGCATCACAAACCTCGGTTCTGTGATTTCACACACCTCCATTCTGAGTTCACACACCTCCATTCTCTGACTTCACTAACCTCCATTCTGACTTCACACACCTCCATTCTATGACTTCACACACTTCCATTCTATGACTTCACACATCTCCATTCTGTGACTTCACACACCTCCGTTCTATGACATCACAAACCTCCATTCTGTGTCTTCAGACACCTCCATTCTGAGTTCACACACCTCCATTCTGTGACTTCACACACCTCCATTCTGTGACTTCACACACCTCCCTTGTATGACTTCACACACCTCGATTCTCTGACTTCACAAACCTCCATTCTATAACTTCACACACCTCCATTCGGAGACTTCACACACCTCCATTCTATGACTTCACACACCTCCATTCTGTGACTTCACCCACCTACATTTGTGACTTCACACACCACCATTTTGAGTTCACACACCTCCATTCTGTGACTTCACACACCTCCATTCTGTGACTTCACACACCTCCATTTTGACTTCACACACTTCCATTCTCTGACTTCACACACCTCCATTCTATCACTTCGCACACCTCCATTCTCTTCACACACCTCCATTCTGTGACTTCACACACCTCCATTCCGTGACTTCACACAAATCCATTCGATGACTTCACACACCTCCATTTTGACTTCACACACTTCCCTTCTGTGACTTCACACACCTCCATTCTGTGACTTCACACACCTCCATTGTTTGACTTCACACACCTCTATTCTTTGACTTCACACACCTCCATTCCATGACTTCACACACCTCCATTCTATGAGTTCACACACCTCCATTCTATGAGTTCACACACCACCATTTTGACTTCATACACCTCCTTTCTATGACTTCACACACCTCCATTCTATGCCTTCACAAACCAACATTTTGTGACTTCACATATCTCCATTCTGAGTTCACACACCTCCATTCGGTGACTTCACACACCTCCATTCTGACTTCACAAACCTCCATTCTATGACTTCACAAACTTCCATTCTATGACTTCACACACCTCCATTCTGTGACTTCACACACATCCATTCTGAGTTCACACACCTCCATTCTGTGACTTCACACACCTCCATTCTGTGACTTCACACACCTCCATTCTATGACTTCACACACATCCATTTTGGCATCACACACTTCCATTCTGTGACTTCACACACCTCCATTCTATGACTTCACACACCTCCATTGTTTGACTTCACATACCTCCATTCTTGGACTTCACACACTTCAATTCTATGACTTCACACACCTCCATTCTGTGACTTCACACACCTCCGTTCTGTGACTTCACACACCTCCGTTCTATGACTTCACACACCTCGATTCTCTGACTTCACAAACCTCCATTCTATGACTTCACACACCTCCATTCTGTGACTTCACATACCTCCATTCTGTGACTTCACACACCTCCATTTTGACTTCACACACTTCCATTCTCTGACTTCACACACCTCCATTCCATGACTTCGCACACCTCCATTCTGACTTCACACATCTCCATTCTGTGACTTCACACACCTCCATTCAGTGACTTCACAGAACTCCATTCGATTACTTCACACACCTCCATTTTGACTTCACACACTTCCCTTCTGTGACTTCTCACACCTCCATTCTGTGACTTCACACGCCTCCATTGTTTGCCTTCACACACCTCTATTCTTTGACTTCACACACCTCCATTCCATGACTTCACATACCTCCATTCTATGAGTTCACACACGTCCATTCTATGAGTTCACCCACCACCGTTTTGACTTCACACACCTCGATTCTCTGACTTCACAAACCTCCATTCTATGACTTCACAAACCTCCATTCTGTGACTTCACACACCTACATTCTGAGTTCACACACCTCCATTGGTTGACTTCACACAACTACATTCTGAGTTCACACACCTCCATTCTGTGACTTCACACACCTACATTCCGTGACTTCACACACATCCATTCTGTGACTTCACACACCTCCATTGTGACATCACACACTTCCATTATGTGACTTCACACACCTCCACTCTGTGACTTCACATACCTCCATTGTTTGACTTCACACAACTCCATTCTTGGACTTCACACACCTCCATTCCATGACTTCACACACCTCCATTCTATGAGTTCACACATCTCCATTCTATGAGTTCACACACCTCCATTTGGACTTCACACACCTCCATTCTATGACTTCACACACCTTCATTCTTACTTCAGAAACATCCATTCTATGACTTCACACACCTCCCTTCTATGGCATCACAAACCACGGTTCTGTGACTTCACACACCTCCATTCTGAGTTCACACACCTCCATTCTCTGACTTCACTCACCTCCATTCTGACTTCACACACCTCCATTCTATGACTTCACACACTTCCATTCTATGACTTCACACACCTCCATTCTGTGACTTCACACACCTCCATTCTGTGACTTCACACACCTAGATTCTCTGACTTCACACACCTCCATTCTATGACTTCACACACCTCCATTCTGTGACTTCACACACCTCCGTTCTATGACTTCACAAACCTCCATTATGTGACTTCAGACACCTCCATTCTGAGTTGACACACCTCCATTCTGTGACTTCACACACCTCCATTCTGTGACTTCACACACCTCCGTTCTATGACTTCACACACCTCGATTCTCTGACTTCACAAACCTCCATTCTATGACTTCACACACCTCCATTCGGTGACTTCACACACCTCCATTCTATGACTTCACACACCTCCATTCTGTGACTTCACCCACCTATATTTGTGACTTCACACACCACCATTTTGAGTTCACACACCTCCATTCTGTGACTTCACACACCTCCATTTTGACTTCACACACTTCCATTCTCTGACTTAACACACCTCCATTCTATGACTTCGGACACCTCCATTCTGACTTCACACACCTCCATTCTGTGAATTCACACACCTCCATTCCTTGACTTCACACAACTCCATTCGATGACTTCACACACCTCCATTCTTTGACTTCAAACACCTCCGTTCTGTGACTTCACACACCTACCTTCGGTGACTTCACATACCTCCATTCTGTGACTTCACACACCTCCATTGTTTGACTTCACACTCCTCCTTTCTTGGATTTCACACACCTCCATTCCATGACATCACACACCTCCATTCTATGAGTTCACACATCTCTATTCTATCAGTTCACACACCTCCATTTTGACATCACACACTTCCATTCTATGATTCGCACACCTCCATTCTGTGACTTCACACAACTCCATTCTGTAACTTCACACACCTCCATTGTGACTTCACACACCTCCATTCTGAGTTTACACACCTCCATTCTGTGAATTCACACACCTCCATTGTTTGACTTCACACACCTCTATTCTTTGACTTCACACACCTCCATTCCATTTCTTCACATACCTCCATTCTATGAGTTCACACAACTCCATTCTATGAGTTCACACATCACCATTTTGACTTCACACACCTTCATTATATGACTTCACACACCTCCATTCTATGACTTCACAAACCTCCCTTCTGTGACTTCACACATCTCCATTCTGAGTTCACACACCTCCATTCGGTGACTTCACACACCTCCATTCTGACTTCACAAACCACCATTCTATGACTTCACACACCTCCATTCTATGAGTTCACACACCTCCATTCTGTGACTTCACACACCTCCATTCTGAGTTCATACACCTCCATTCTGTGACTTCACACACCTACATTCGGTGACTTCACACACCTCCATTCTGTGACTTCACACACCTCCATTTTGACTTCACACTCTTCCATTATGTGACTTCACACACCTCCATTCTGTGACTTCACACACCGCCATTCTTGGAATTCACACACCTCCATTCCATGACTTCACACACCTCCATTCTATGACTTCACACACCTCAATTCTGTGACTTCACACACCTCCATTCTGTGACTTCACACACCTAGATTCTCTGACTTCACACACCTCCATTCTATGACTTCACATAACTCCATTCTGTGACTTCACACACCTGCGTTCTATGACTTCACACACCTCCATTCTGTGACTTCACACACCACTATTCTGAGTTCACACACCTCCATTCTAGGAGTTCACACACCTCCATTCTGTGACTTCACACACCTCCATTCTATGACTTCACACACCTCAATTCTGTGACTTCACACACCTCCATTCTATGACTTCACACACCTCCATTTTGACTTCACACACTTCCCTTCTGTGACTTCACACACCTCTATTCTGTGACTTCACACACCTCCACTGTTTGACTTCACACACCTCTATTCTTTGACTTCACACAACTCCATTCTTGGACTTCACACACCTCCATTCCATGACTTCACACACCTCCATTCTATGAGTTCACACATCTCCATTCTAAGAGTTCACACACCTCCATTTGGACTTCACACACCTCCATTCTATGACTTCTCACACCTTCATTCTTACTTCAGAAACATCCATTCTATGACTTCACACACCTCCCTTCTATGGCATCACAAACCTCGGTTCTGTGACTTCACACACCTCCAATCTGAGTTCACACACCTCCAGTCTCTGACTTCACTCACCTCCATTCTGACTTCACACACCTCCATTCTATGACTTCACACACTTCCATTCTATGACTTCACACATCTCCATTCTGTGATTTCACACACCTCCATTCTGTGACTTCACACACCTAGATTCTCTGACTTCACACACCTCCCTTCTATGACTTCACACACCTCGATTCTCTGACTTCACAAAACTCCATTCTATAACTTCACACACCTCCATTCGGTGACTTCACACACCTCCATTCTATGACTTCACACACCTCCATTCTGTGACTTCACCCACCTACATTTGTGACTTCACACACCACCATTTTGAGTTCACACACCTCCATTCTGTGACTTCACACACCTCCATTCTGTGAATTCACACACCTCCATTTTGACTTCACACACTTCCATTCTCTGACTTCACACACCTCCATTCTATGACTTCGCACACCTCCATTCTGACTTCACACACCTCCATTCTGTGACTTCACACACCTCCATTCCGTGACTTCACACAACTCCATTCGATGACTTCACACACCTCCATTTTGACTTCACACACTTCCCTTCTGTGACTTCACACACCTCCATTCTGTGACTTCACACACCTCCATTGTTTGACTTCACACACCTCTATTCTTTGACTTCACACACCTCCATTCCATGACTTCACACACCTCCATTCTATGAGTTCACACACCTCCATTCTATGAGTTCACACACCACATTTTGACTTCACACACCTCCATTCTATGACTTCACACACCTCCATTCTATGCCTTCACAAACCAACATTTTGTGACTTTACATATCTCCATTCTGAGTTCACACACCTCCATTCGGTGACCTCACACACCTCCATTCTGACTTCACAAACCTCCATTCTATGACTTCACACACCTCCATTCTGTGACTTCACACACATCCATTCTGAGTTCACACACCTCCATTCTGTGACTTCACACACCTCCATTCTGTGACTTCACACACCTCCATTCTATGACTTCACACACATCCATTTTGGCATCACACACTTCCATTCTGTGACTTCACACACCTCCATTCTATGACTTCACACACCTCCATTGTTTGACTTCACATACCTCCATTCTTGGACTTCACACACTTCCATTCTATGACTTCACACACCTCCATTCTGTGACTTCACACACCTCCGTTCTGTGACTTCACACACCTCCGTTCTATGACTTCACACACCTCGATTCTCTGACTTCACAAACCTCCATTCTATGACTTCACACACCTCCATTCTGTGACTTCACACACCTCCATTCTGTGACTTCACACACCTCCATTTTGACTTCACACACTTCCATTCTCTGACTTCACACACCTCCATTCCATGACTTCGCACACCTCCATTCTGACTTCACACATCTCAATTCTGTGACTTCACACACCTCCATTCCGTGACTTCACACAACTCCATTCGATTACTTCACACACCTCCATTTTGACTTCACACACTTCCCTTCTGTGACTTCACACACCTCCATTCTGTGACTTCACACGCCTCCATTGTTTGACTTCACATACCTCCATTCTATGAGTTCACACATCTCTATTCTATCAGTTCACACACCTCCATTTTGACATCACACACTTCCATTCTATGACTACGCACACCTCCATTCTGTGACTTCACACAACTCCATTCTGTAACTTCACACACCTCCATTGTGACTTCACACACCTCCATTCTTAGATGACACACCTCCATTCTGTGACTTCACACACCTCCATTTTGACTTCACACACTTCCCTTCTGTGACTTTACACACCTACATTCTGTGAATTCACACACCTCCATTGTTTGTCTTCACACAACTCTATTCTTTGAGTTCACACACCTCCATTCCATTTCTTCACATACCTCCATTCTATGAGTTCACACAACTCCATTCTATGAGTTCACACATCACCATTTTGACTTCACACACCTTCATTATATGACTTCACAGACCTCCATTCTATAACTTCACAAACCTCCCTTCTGTGACTTCACACATGTCCATTCTGAGTTCACACACCTCCATTCGGTGACTTCACACACCTCCATTCTGACTTCACAAACCACCATTCTATGACTTCACACACCTCCATTCTATGAGTTCACACACCTCCATTCTGTGACTTCACACACCTCCATTCTGAGTTCATACACCTCCATTCTGTGACTTCACACACCTACATTCGGTGACTTCACACACCTCCATTCTGTGACTTCACACATCTCCATTTTGACTTCACACACTTCCATTATGTGACTTCACACACCTCCATTCTGTGACTTCACACACCTCCATTCTTGGACTTCACATACCTCCATTCCATGACTTCACACACCTCCATTCTATGACTTCACACACCTCCATTCTGTGACTTCACACACCTCCATTCTGTGACTTCACACACCTAGATTCTCTGACTTCACACACCTCCATTCTATGACTTCACATAACTCCATTCTGTGACTTCACACACCTGCGTTCTATGACTTCACACACCTCCATTCTGTGACTTCACACACCACTATTCTGAGTTCACACACCTCCATTCTGTGACTTCACACACCTCCATTCTGTGACTTCACACACCTCCATTCTATGACTTCACACACCTCAATTCTGCGACTTCACACACCTCCATTCTATGACTTCACACACCTCCATATTGTGACTTCACCCATCTCCATTTGTGACCTCACACGCTACCATTTTGACTTCACAAACCTCCATTCTGTGACTTCACACACCTCCATTTTGACTTCACACACTTCCCTTCTGTGACTTAACACACCTCTATTCT
Organism: Megascapheus bottae; assembly: GCA_024803745.1. Taxonomy (NCBI): domain Eukaryota; kingdom Metazoa; phylum Chordata; class Mammalia; order Rodentia; family Geomyidae; genus Megascapheus; species Megascapheus bottae. Next base: position 111,280 of record JANJXV010001181.1, on the reverse strand, counting down.
GTGACTTCACACACCTCCATTGTTTGACTTCACACACCTCCATTCTATGAGTTCACACATCTCCATTCTAAGAGTTCACACACCTCCATTTGGACTTCACACACCTCCATTCCATGACTTCTCACACCTTCATTCTTACTTCAGAAACATCCATTCTATGACTTCACACACCTCCCTTCTATGGCATCCCAAACCTCGGTTCTGTGACTTCACACACCTCCATTCTGAGTTCACACACCTCCATTCTCTGACTTCACTGACCTCCATTCTGACTTCACACACCTCCATTCTATGACTTCACACACTTCCATTCTATGACTTCACACATCTCCATTCTGTGATTTCACACACCTCCATTCTGTGACTTCACACACCTAGATTCTCTGACTTCACACAACTCCCTTCTATGACTTCACACACCTCGATTCTCTGACTTCACAAACCTCCATTCTATAACTTCACACACCTCCATTCGGTGACTTCACACACCTCCATTCTGACTTCACACACATCCATTCTGTGACTTCACCCACCTACATTTGTGACTTCACACACCACCATTTTGAGTTCACATACCTCCATTCTTGGACTTCACACACTTCCATTCTATGACTTCACACACCTCCATTCTGTGACTTCACACACCTCCGTTCTGTTACTTCACACACCTCCGGTCTATGACTTCACACACCTCGATTCTCTGACTTCACAAACCTCCATTCTATGACTTCACACACCTCCATTCCGTGCCTTCACACAACTCCATTCGATTACTTCACACACCTCCATTTTGACTTCACACACTTCCCTTCTGTGACTTCACACACCTCCATTCTGTGACTTCACACGCCTCCATTGTTTGACTTCACATACCTCCATTCTTGGACTTCACACACTTCCATTCTATGACTTCACACACCTCCATTCTGTGACTTCACACACCTCCGTTCTGTGACTTCACACACCTCCTTTCTATGACTTCACACACCTCGATTCTCTGACTTCACAAACCTCCATTCTATGACTTCACACACCTCCATTCTGTGACTTCACACACCTCCATTCTGTGACTTCACACACCTCCATTTTGACTTCACACACTTCCATTCTGTGACTTCACACACCTCCATTCCATGACTTCGCACACCTCCATTCTGACTTCACACATCTCCATTCTGTGACTTCACACACCTCCATTCCGTGACTTCACACAACTCCATTCGATTACTTCACACACTTCCATTTTGACTTCACATACTTCCATTTTCTGACTTAACACACCTCCATTCTATGACTTCGCACACCTCCATTCTGACTTCACACACCTCCATTCTGTGAATTCACACACCTCCTTTCCTAGACTTCACACAACTCCATTCGATGACTTCACACACCTCCATTCTTTGACTTCAAACACCTCCGTTCTGTGACTTCACACACCTACCATCGGTGACTTCACATACCTCCATTCTGTGACTTCACACACCTCCATTTTGACATCACACACTTCCATTCTGTGACTTCACACACCTCCATTCTGTGACTTCACACACCTCCATTGTTTGACTTCACACTCCTCCTTTCTTGGATTTCACACACCTCCATTCCATGACATCACACACCTCCATTCTATGAGTTCACACATCTCTATTCTATCAGTTCACACACCTCCATTTTGACATCACACACTTCCATTCTATGACTTCGCACACCTCCATTCTGTGACTTCACACAACTCCATTCTGTAACTTCACACACCTCCATTGTGACTTCACACACCTCCATTCTGAGTTGACACACCTCCATTCTGTGACTTCACACACCTCCATTTTGACTTCACACACTTCCCTTCTGTGACTTTACACACCTCCATTCTGTGAATTCACACACCTCCATTGTTTGACTTCACACACCTCTATTCTTTGAGTTCACACACCTCCATTACATTTCTTCACATACCTCCATTCTATGAGTTCACACAACTCCATTCTATGAGTTCACACATCACCATTTTGACTTCACACACCTTCATTATATGACTTCACACACCTCCATTCTATGACTTCACAAACCTCCCTTGTGTGACTTCACACATCTCCATTCTGAGTTCACACACCTCCATTCGGTGACTTCACACACCTCCATTCTGACTTCACAAACCACCATTCTCTGACTTCACACACCTCCATTCTATGAGTTCACACACCTCCATTCTGTGACTTCACACACCTCCATTCTGTGAATTCACACACCTCCATTTTGACTTCACACACTTCCATTCTCTGACTTCACACACCTCCATTCTATGACTTCGCACACCTCCATTCTGACTTCACACACCTCCATTCTGTGACTTCACACACCTCCATTCCGTGACTTCACACAACTCCATTCGATGACTTCACACACCTCCATTTTGACTTCACACACTTCCCTTCTGTGACTTCACACACCTCCATTCTGTGACTTCACACACCTCCATTGTTTGACTTCACACACCTCTATTCTTTGACTTCACACACCTCCATTCCATGACTTCACACACCTCCATTCTATGAGTTCACACACCTCCATTCTATGAGTTCACACACCACCATTTTGACTTCACACACCTCCATTCTCTGACTTCACACACCTCCATTCTATGCCTTCACAAACCAACATTTTGTGACTTTACATATCTCCATTCTGAGTTCACACACCTCCATTCGGTGACTTCACACACCTCCATTCTGACTTCACAAACCTCCATTCTATGACTTCACAAACTTCCATTCTATGACTTCACACACCTCCATTCTGTGACTTCACACACATCCATTCTGAGTTCACACACCTCCATCCTGTGACTTCACACACCTCCATTCTGTGACTTCACACACCTCCATTCTATGACTTCACACACCTCCATTGTTTGACTTCACATACCTCCATTCTTGGACTTCACACACTTCCATTCTATGACTTCACACACCTCCATTCTGTGACTTCACACACCTCCATTCTGTGACTTCACACACCTCCGTTCTATGACTTCACACACCTCGATTCTCTGACTTCACAAACCTCCATTCTATGACTTCACACACCTCCATTCTGTGACTTCACACACCTCCATTCTGTGACTTCACACACCTCCATTTTGACTTCACACACTTCCATTCTCTGACTTCACACACCTCCATTCCATGACTTCGCACACCTCCATTCTGACTTCACACATCTCCATTCTGTGACTTCACACACCTTCCTTTCGTGACTTCACACAACATCATTCGATTACTTCATACACCTCCATTTTGACTTCACACACTTCCCTTCTGTGACTTCACACACCTCCATTCTGTGACTAAACACGCCTCCATTGTTTGACTTCACATACCTCCATTCTTGGACTTCACACACTTCCATTCTATGACTTCACACACCTCCATTTCACACACCTCCGTTCTGTGACTTCACACACCTCCTTTCTATGACTTCACACACCTCGATTCTCTGACTTCACAAACCTCCATTCTATGACTTCACACACCTCCATTCTGTGACTTCACACACCTCCATTCTGTGACTTCACACACCTCCATTTTGACTTCACACACTTCCATTCTCTGACTTCACACACCTCCATTCCATGACTTTGCACACCTCTATTCTGACTTCACACATCTCCATTCTGTGACTTCACACACCTCCATTCCGTGACTTCACACAACTCCATTCGATTACTTCACACACCTCCATTTTGACTTCACACACTTCCATTATCTGACTTAACACACCTCCATTCTATGACTTCGCACACCTCCATTCTGACTTCACACACCTCCATTCTGTGAATTCACACACCTCCATTCCTTGACTTCACACAACTCCATTCGATGACTTCACACACCTCCATTCTTTGACTTCAAACACCTCCGTTCTGTGACTTCACACACCTACCTTCGGTGACTTCACATACCTCCATTCTGTGACTTCACACACCTCCATTTTGACATCACACACTTCCATTCTGTGACTTCACACACCTCCATTCTGTGACTTCACACACCTCCATTGTTTGACTTCACACTCCTCCTTTCTTGGATTTCACACACCTCCATTCCATGACATCACACACCTCCATTCTATGAGTTCACACATCTCTATTCTATCAGTTCACACACCTCCATTTTGACATCACACACTTCCATTCTATGACTACGCACACCTCCATTCTGTGACTTCACACAACTCCTTTCTGTGACTTCACACACCTCCATTGTGACTTCACATACCTCCATTCTGAGTTGACACACCTCCATTCTGTGACTTCACACACCTCCATTTTGACTTCACACACTTCCCTTCTGTGACTTTACACACCTCCATTCTGTGAATTCACACACCTCCAATTTTTGACTTCACACACCTCTATTCTTTGAGTTCACACACCTCCATTCCATTTCTTCACATACCTCCATTCTATGAGTTCACACAACTCCATTCTATGAGTTCACACATCACCATTTTGACTTCACACAACTTCATTATATGACTTCACACTCCTCCATTCTATGACTTCACAAACCTCCCTTCTGTGACTTCACACATCTCCATTCTGAGTTCACTCACCTCCATTCGGTGACTTCACACACCTCCATTCTGACTTCACAAACCACCATTCTATGACTTCACACACCTCCATTCTATGAGTTCACACACCTCCATTCTGTGACTTCACACACCTCCATTCTGAGTTCATACACCTCCATTCTGTGACTTCACACACCTACATTCGGTGACTTCACACACCTCCATTCTGTGACTTCACACATCTCCATTTTGACTTCACACACTTCCATTATGTGACTTCACACACCTCCATTCTGTGACTTCACACACCTCCATTCTTGGACTTCACATACCTCCATTCCATGACTTCACACACCTCCATTCTATGACTTCACACACCTCCATTCTGTGACTTCACACACCTCCATTCTGTGACTTCACACACCTAGATTCTCTGACTTCACACACCTCCATTCTATGACTTCACATAACTCCATTCTGTGACTTCACACACCTGCGTTCTATGACTTCACACACCTCCATTCTGTGACTTCACACACCACTATTCTGAGTTCACACACCTCCATTCTGTGACTTCACACACCTCCATTCTGTGACTTCACACACCTCCATTCTATGACTTCACACACCTCAATTCTGTGACTTCACACACCTCCATTCTATGACTTCACACACCTCCATATTGTGACTTCAGCCATCTCCATTTGTGACCTCACACGCTACCATTTTGAATTCACAAACCTCCATTCTGTGACTTCACACACCTCCATTTTGACTTCACACACTTCCCTTCTGTGACTTCACACACCTCTATTCTGTGACTTCACACACCTCCATTGTTTGACTTCACATACCTCTACTCTTTGACTTCACACACCTCCATTCCATGACTTCACACACCTCCATTCTATGAGTTCACACATCTCCATTCTAAGAGTTCACACACCTCCATTTGGACTTCACACACCTCCATTCTATGACTTCTCACACCTTCATTCTTACTTCAGAAACATCCATTCTATGACTTCACAACCTCCCTTCTATGGCATCACAAACCTCGGTTCTGTGACTTCACACACCTCCATTCTGAGTTCACACACCTCCATTTTCTGACTTCACTCACCTCCATTCTGACTTCACACACCTCCATTCTATGACTTCACACACTTCCATTCTATGACTTCACACATCTCCATTCTGTGATTTCACACACCTCCATTCTGTGACTTCACACACCTAGATTCTCTGACTTCACACACCTCCCTTCTATGACTTCACACACCTCGATTCTCTGACTTCACAAACCTCCATTCTATAACTTCACACACCTCCATTCGGTGACTTCACACACCTCCATTCTGACTTCACACACATCCATTCTGTGACTTCACCCACCTACATTTGTGACTTCACACACCACCATTTTGTGTTCACACACCTCCATTCTGTGACTTCACACACCTCCATTCTGTGAATTCACACACCTCCTTTTTGACTTCACACACTTCCATTCTCTGACTTCACACACCTCCATTCTATGACTTCGCACACCTCCATTCTGACTTCACACACCTCCATTCTGTGACTTCACACACCTCCATTCCGTGACTTCACACAACTCCATTCGATGACTTCACACACCTCCATTTTGACGTCACACACTTCCCTTCTGTGACTTCACACACCTCCATTCTGTGACTTCACACACCTCCATTGTTTGACTTCACACACCTCTATTCTTTGACTTCACACACCTCCATTCCATGACTTCACACACCTCCATTCTATGAGTTCACACACCTCCATTCTATGAGTTCACACACCACCATTTTGACTTCACACACCTCCATTCTATGACTTCACACACCTCCATTCTATGCCTTCACAAACCAACATTTTGTGACTTTACATATCTCCATTCTGAGTTCACACACCTCCATTCTGTGACTTCACACACCTCCATTCTGACTTCACAAACCTCCATTCTATGACTTCACAAACTTTCATTCTATGACTTCACACACCTCCATTCTGTGACTTCACACACATCCATTCTGAGTTCACACACCTCCATTCTGTGACTTCACACACCTCCATTCTGTGACTTCACACACCTCCATTCTATGACTTCACACACATCCATTTTGGCATCACACACTTCCATTCTGTGACTTCACACACCTCCATTCTATGACTTCACACACCTCCATTGTTTGACTTCACATACCTCCATTCTTGGACTTCACACACTTCCATTCTATGACTTCACACACCTCCATTCTGTGACTTCACACACCTCCGTTCTGTGACTTCACACACCTCCGTTCTATGACTTCACACACCTCGATTCTCTGACTTCAAAACCTCCATTCTATGACTTCACACACCTCCATTCTGTGACTTCACACACCTCCATTCTGTGACTTCACACACCTCCATTTTGACTTCACACACTTCCATTCTCTGACTTCACACACCTCCATTCCATGACTTCGCACACCTCCATTCTGACTTCACACATCTCCATTCTGTGACTTCACACACCTCCATTCCGTGCCTTCACACAACTCCATTCGATTACTTCACACACCTCCATTTTGACTTCACACACTTCCCTTCTGTGACTTCACACACCTCCATTCTGTGACTTCACACGCCTCCATTGTTTGACTTCACATACCTCCATTCTTGGACTTCACACACTTCCATTCTATGACTTCACACACCTCCATTCTGTGACTTCACACACCTCCGTTCTGTGACTTCACACACCTCCTTTCTATGACTTCACACACCTCGATTCTCTGACTTCACAAACCTCCATTCTATGACTTCACACACCTCCATTCTGTGACTTCACACACCTCCATTCTGTGACTTCACACACCTCCATTTTGACTTCACACACTTCCATTCTGTGACTTCACACACCTCCATTCCATGACTTCGCACACCTCCATTCTGACTTCACACATCTCCATTCTGTGACTTCACACACCTCCATTCCGTGACTTCACACAACTCCATTCGATTACTTCACACACCTCCATTTTGACTTCACACACTTCCATTTTAGGACTTAACACACCTCCATTCTATGACTTCGCACACCTCCATTCTGACTTCACACACCTCCATTCTGTGAATTCACACACCTCCATTCCTAGACTTCACACAACTCCATTCGATGACTTCACACACCTCCATTCTTTGACTTCAAACACCTCCGTTCTGTGACTTCACACACCTACCTTCGGTGACTTCACATACCTCCATTCTGTGACTTCACACACCTCCATTTTGACATCACACACTTCCATTCTGTGACTTCACACACCTCCATTCTGTGACTTCACACACCTCCATTGTTTGACTTCACACTGCTCCTTTCTTGGATTTCACACACCTCCATTCCATGACATCACACACCTCCATTCTATGAGTTCACACATCTCTATTCTATCAGTTCACACACCTCCATTTTGACATCACACACTTCCATTCTATGACTTCGCACACCTCCATTCTGTGACTTCACACAACTCCATTCTGTAACTTCACACACCTCCATTGTGACTTCACACACCTCCATTCTGAGTTGACACACCTCCATTCTGTGACTTCACACACCTCCATTTTGACTTCACACACTTCCCTTCTGTGACTTTACACACCTCCATTCTTTGAATTCACACACCTCCATTGTTTGACTTCACACACCTCTATTCTTTGAGTTCACACACCTCCATTCCATTTCTTCACATACCTCCATTCTATGAGTTCACACAACTCCATTCTATGAGTTCACACATCACCATTTTGACTTCACACACCTTCATTATATGACTTCACACACCTCCATTCTATGACTTCACAAACCTCCCTTCTGTGACTTCACACATCTCCATTCTGAGTTCACACACCTCCATTCGGTGACTTCACACACCTCCATTCTGACTTCACAAACCACCATTCTCTGACTTCACACACCTCCATTCTCTGAGTTCACACACCTCCATTCTGTGACTTCACACACCTCCATTCTGAGTTCATACACCTCCATTCTGTGACTTCACACACCTACATTCGGAGACTTCACACACCTCCATTCTGTGACTTCACACACCTCCATTTTGACTTCACACACTTCCATTATGTGACTTCACACACCTCCATTCTGTGACTTCACACACCTCCATTCTTGGACTTCACACACCTCCATTCCATGACTTCACACACCTCCATTCTATGACTTCACACACCTCCATTCTGTGACTTCACACACCTCCATTCTGTGACTTCACACACCTAGATTCTCTGACTTCACACACCTCCATTCTATGACTTCACATAACTCCATTCTGTGACTTCACACACCTGCGTTCTATGACTTCTCACACCTCCATTCTGTGACTTCACACACCACTATTCTGAGTTCACACACCTCCATTCTGTGACTTCACACACCTCCATTCTGTGACTTCACACACCTCCATTCTATGACTTCACACACCTCAATTCTGTGACTTCACACACCTCCATTCTATGACTTCACACACCTCCATATTGTGACTTCACCCATCTCCATTTGTGACGTCACACGCTACCATTTTGACTTCACAAACCTCCATTCTGTGACTTCACAAACCTCTATTCTGTGACTTCACACACCTCCATTTTGACTTCACACACTTCCCTTCTGTGACTTCACACACCTCTATTCTGTGACTTCACACACCTCCATTGTTTGACTTCACACACCTCTATTCTTTGACTTCACACACCTCCATTCCATGACTTCACACACCTCCATTCTATGAGTTCACACATCTCCATTCTAAGAGTTCACACACCTCCATTTGGACTTCACACACCTCCATTCTATGACTTCTCACCCCTTCATTCTTACTTCAGAAACATCCATTCTATGACTTCACACACCTCCCTTCTATGGCATCACAAACCTCGGTTCTGTGACTTCACACACCTCCATTCTGAGTTCACACACCTCCATTCTCTGACTTCACTCACCTCCATTCTGACTTCACACACCTCCATTCTATGACTTCACACACTTCCATTCTATGACTTCACACATCTCCATTCTGTGATTTCACACACCTCCATTCTGTGACTTCACACACCTAGATTCTCTGACTTCACACACCTCCCTTCTATGACTTCACACACCTCGATTCTCTGACTTCACAAACCTCCATTCTATAACTTCACACACCTCCATTCGGTGACTTCACACACCTCCATTCTGACTTCACACACATCCATTCTGTGCCTTCACCCACCTACATTTGTGACTTCACACACCACCATTTTCAGTTCACACACCTCCATTCTGTGACTTCACACAACTCCATTCTGTGAATTCACACACCTCCATTTTGACTTCACACACTTCCATTCTCTGACTTCACACACCTCCATTCTATGACTTCGCACACCTCCATTCTGACTTCACACACCTCCATTCTGTGACTTCACACACCTCCATTCCATGACTTCACACAACTCCATTCGATGACTTCACACACCTCCATTTTGACTTCACACACTTCCCTTCTGTGACTTCACACACCTCCATTCTGTGACTTCACACACCTCCATTGTTTGACTTCACACACCTCTATTCTTTGACTTCACACACCTCCATTCCATGACATCACACACCTCCATTCTATGAGTTCACACACCTCCATTCTATGAGTTCACACACCACCATTTTGACTTCACACACCTCCATTCTATGACTTCACACACCTCCATTCTATGCCTTCACAAACCAACATTTTGTCACTTTACATATCTCCATTCTGAGTTCACACACCTCCATTCGTGACTTCACACACCTCCATTCTGACTTCACAAACCTCCATTCTATGACTTCACAAACTTCCATTCTATGACTTCACACACCTCCATTCTGTGACTTCACACACATCCATTCTCAGTTCACACACCTCCAATTCTGTGACTTCAACACACCTCCATTCTGTGACTTCACACACCTCCATTCTATGACTCACACACATCCATTTTGGCATCACACACTTCCATTCTGTGACATCACACACCTCCATTCTATGACTTCACACACCTCCATTGTTTGACTTCACATACCTCCATTCTTGGACTTCACACACTTCCATTCTATGACTTCACACACCTCCATTCTGTGACTTCACACACCTCCATTCTGTGACTTCACACATCTCCGTTCTATGACTTCACACACCTCGATTGTCTGACTTCACAAACCTCCATTCTATGACTTCACACACCTCCATTCTGTGACTTCACACACCTCCATTCTGTGACTTCACACACCTCCATTTTGACTTCACACACTTCCATTCTCTGACTTCACACACCTCCATTCCATGACTTCGCACACCTCCATTCTGACTTCACACATCCTCCATTCTGTGACTTCACACACCTCCATTCCGTGACTTCACACAACTCCATTCGATTACTTCACACACCTCCATTTGGACTTCACACACTTCCCTTGTGTGACTTCACACACCTCCATTCTGAGTTCATACACCTCCATTCTGTGACTTCACACACCTACAATCGGTGACTTCACACACCTCCATTCTGTGACTTCACACACCTCCATTTTGACTTCACACACTTCCATTATGTGACTTCACACACCTCCATTCTGTGACTTCACACACCTCCATTCTTGGACTTCACACACCTCCATTCCATGACCTTCACACACCTCCCATTCTATGACTTCACACACCTCCATTCTGTGACTTCACACACCTCCATTCTGTGACTTCACACACCTAGATTCTCTGACTTCACACACCTCCATTCTATGACTTCACATAACTCCATTCTGTGACTTCACACACCTGCGTTCTATGACTTCTCACACCTCCATTCTGTGACTTCACACACCACTATTCTGAGTTCACACACCTCCATTCTGTGACTTCACACACCTCCATTCTGTGACTTCACACACCTCCATTCTATGACTTCACACACCTCAATTCTGTGACTTCACACACCTCCATTCTATGACTTCACACACCCCATATTGTGACTTCACCCATCTCCATTTGTGACGTCACACGCTACCATTTTGACTTCACAAACCTCCATTCTGTGACTTCACAAACCTCTATTCTGTGACTTCACACACCTCCATTTTGACTTCACACACTTCCCTTCTGTGACTTCACACACCTCTATTCTGTGACTTCACACACCTCCATTGTTTGACTTCACACACCTCTATTCTTTGACTTCACACACCTCCATTCCATGACTTCACACACCTCCATTCTATGAGTTCACACATCTCCATTCTAAGAGTTCACACACCTCCATTTGGACTTCACACACCTCCATTCTATGACTTCTCACCCCTTCATTCTTACTTCAGAAACATCCATTCTATGACTTCACACACCTCCCTTCTATGGCATCACAAACCTCGGTTCTGTGACTTCACACACCTCCATTCTGAGTTCACACACCTCCATTCTCTGACTTCACTCACCTCCATTCTGACTTCACACACCTCCATTCTATGACTTCACACACTTCCATTCTATGACTTCACACATCTCCATTCTGTGATTTCACACACCTCCATTCTGTGACTTCACACACCTAGATTCTCTGACTTCACACACCTCCCTTCTATGACTTCACACACCTCGATTCTCTGACTTCACAAACCTCCATTCTATAACTTCACACACCTCCATTCGGTGACTTCACACACCTCCATTCTGACTTCACACACATCCATTCTGTGCCTTCACCCACCTACATTTGTGACTTCACACACCACCATTTTCAGTTCACACACCTCCATTCTGTGACTTCACACAACTCCATTCTGTGAATTCACACACCTCCATTTTGACTTCACACACTTCCATTCTCTGACTTCACACACCTCCATTCTATGACTTCGCACACCTCCATTCTGACTTCACACACCTCCATTCTGTGACTTCACACACCTCCATTCCATGACTTCACACAACTCCATTCGATGACTTCACACACCTCCATTTTGACTTCACACACTTCCCTTCTGTGACTTCACACACCTCCATTCTGTGACTTCACACACCTCCATTGTTTGACTTCACACACCTCTATTCTTTGACTTCACACACCTCCATTCCATGACTTCACACACCTCCATTCTATGAGTTCACACACCTCCATTCTATGAGTTCACACACCACCATTTTGACTTCACACACCTCCATTCTATGACTTCACACACCTCCATTCTATGCCTTCACAAACCAACATTTTGTGACTTTACATATCTCCATTCTGAGTTCACACACCTCCATTCGGTGACTTCACACACCTCCATTCTGACTTCACAAACCTCCATTCTATGACTTCACAAACTTCCATTCTATGACTTCACACACCTCCATTCTGTGACTTCACACACATCCATTCTCAGTTCACACACCTCCATTCTGTGACTTCACACACCTCCATTCTGTGACTTCACACACCTCCATTCTATGACTTCACACACATCCATTTTGGCATCACACACTTCCATTCTGTGACTTCACACACCTCCATTCTATGACTTCACACACCTCCATTGTTTGACTTCACATACCTCCATTCTTGGACTTCACACACTTCCATTCTATGACTTCACACACCTCCATTCTGTGACTTCACACACCTCCATTCTGTGACTTCACACATCTCCGTTCTATGACTTCACACACCTCGATTGTCTGACTTCACAAACCTCCATTCTATGACTTCACACACCTCCATTCTGTGACTTCACACACCTCCATTCTGTGACTTCACACACCTCCATTTTGACTTCACACACTTCCATTCTCTGACTTCACTCACCTCCATTCTGACTTCACACACCTCCATTCTATGACTTCACACACTTCCATTCTATGACTTCACACATCTCCATTCTGTGATTTCACACACCTCCATTCTGTGACTTCACACACCTAGATTCTCTGACTTCACACACCTCCCTTCTATGACTTCACACACCTCGATTCTCTGACTTCACAAACCTCCATTCTATAACTTCACACACCTCCATTCGGTGACTTCACACACCTCCATTCTGACTTCACACACCTCTATTCTGTGACTTCACCCACCTACATTTGTGACTTCACACACCACCATTTTGAGTTCACACACCTCCATTCTGTGACTTCACACAACTCCATTCTGTGAATTCACACACCTCCATTTTGACTTCACACACTTCCATTCTCTGACTTCACACACCTCCATTCTATGACTTCGCACACCTCCATTCTGACTTCACACACCTCCATTCTGTGACTTCACACACCTCCATTCCATGACTTCACACAACTCCATTCGATGACTTCACACACCTCCATTTTGACTTCACACACTTCCCTTCTGTGACTTCACACACCTCCATTCTGTGACTTCACACACCTCCATTGTTTGACTTCACACACCTCTATTCTTTGACTTCACACACCTCCATTCCATGACTTCACACACCTCCATTCTATGAGTTCACACACCTCCATTCTATGAGTTCACACACCACCATTTTGACTTCACACACCTCCATTCTATGACTTCACACACCTCCATTCTATGCCTTCACAAACCAACATTTTGTGACTTTACATATCTCCATTCTGAGTTCACACACCTCCATTCGGTGACTTCACACACCTCCATTCTGACTTCACAACCCTCCATTCTATGACTTCACAAACTTCCATTCTATGACTTCACACACCTCCATTCTGTGACTTCACACACATCCATTCTCAGTTCACACACCTCCATTCTGTGACTTCACACACCTCCATTCTGTGACTTCACACACCTCCATTCTATGACTTCACACACATCCATTTTGTCATCACACACTTCCATTCTGTGACTTCACACACCTCCATTCTATGACTTCACACACCTCCATTGTTTGACTTCACATACCTCCATTCTTGGACTTCACACACTTCCATTCTATGACTTCACACACCTCCATTCTGTGACTTCACACACCTCCATTCTGTGACTTCACACACCTCCGTTCTATGACTTCACACACCTCGATTCTCTGACTTCAAAACCTCCATTCTATGACTTCACACACCTCCATTCTGTGACTTCACACACCTCCATTCTGTGACTTCACACACCTCCATTTTGACTTCACACACTTCCATTCTCTGACTTCACACACCTCCATTCCATGACTTCGCACACCTCCATTCTGACTTCACACATCTCCATTCTGTGACATCACACACCTCCATTCCGTGCCTTCACACAACTCCATTCGATTACTTCACACACCTCCATTTTGACTTCACACACTTCCCTTCTGTGACTTCACACACCTCCATTCTGTGACTTCACACACCTCCATTCTGTGACTTCACACACCTCCGTTCTGTGACTTCACACACCTCCTTTCTATGACTTCACACACCTCGATTCTCTGACTTCACAAACCTCCATTCTATGACTTCACACACCTCCATTCTGTGACTTCACACACCTCCATTCTGTGACTTCACACACCTCCATTTTGACTTCACACACTTCCATTCTGTGACTTCACACACCTCCATTCCATGACTTCGCACACCTCCATTCTGACTTCACACATCTCCATTCTGTGACTTCACACACCTCCATTCCGTGACTTCACACAACTCCATTCGATTACTTCACACACCTCCATTTTGACTTCACACACTTCCATTTTAGGACTTAACACACCTACCTTCTATGACTTCGCACACCTCCATTCTGACTTCACACACCTCCATTCTGTGAATTCACACACCTCCATTCCTAGACTTCACACAACTCCATTCGATGACTTCACACACCTCCATTCTTTGACTTCAAACACCTCCGTTCTGTGACTTCACACACCTACCTTCGGTGACTTCACATACCTCCATTCTGTGACTTCACACACCTCCATTTTGACATCACACACTTCCATTCTGTGACTTCACACACCTCCATTCTGTGACTTCACACACCTCCATTGTTTGACTTCACACTCCTCCTTTCTTGGATTTCACACACCTCCATTCCATGACATCACACACCTCCATTCTATGAGTTCACACATCTCTATTCTATCAGTTCACACACCTCCATTTTGACATCACACACTTCCATTCTATGACTTCGCACACCTCCATTCTGTGACTTCACACAACTCCATTCTGTAACTTCACACACCTCCATTGTGACTTCACACACCTCCATTCTGAGTTGACACACCTCCATTCTGTGACTTCACACACCTCCATTTTGACTTCACACACTTCCCTTCTGTGACTTTACACACCTCCATTCTGTGAATTCACACACCTCCATTGTTTGACTTCACACACCTCTATTCTTTGAGTTCACACACCTCCATTCCATTTCTTCACATACCTCCATTCTATGAGTTCACACAACTCCATTCTATGAGTTCACACATCACCATTTTGACTTCACACACCTTCATTATATGACTTCACACACCTCCATTCTATGACTTCACAAACCTCCCTTCTGTGACTTCACACATCTCCATTCTGAGTTCACACACCTCCATTCGGTGACTTCACACACCTCCATTCTGACTTCACAAACCACCATTCTCTGACTTCACACACCTCCATTCTCTGAGTTCACACACCTCCATTCTGTGACTTCACACACCTCCATTCTGAGTTCATACACCTCCATTCTGTGACTTCACACACCTACATTCGGAGACTTCACACACCTCCATTCTGTGACTTCACACACCTCCATTTTGACTTCACACACTTCCATTATGTGACTTCACACACCTCCATTCTGTGACTTCACACACCTCCATTCTTGGACTTCACACACCTCCATTCCATGACTTCACACACCTCCATTCTATGACTTCACACACCTCCATTCTGTGACTTCACACACCTCCATTCTGTGACTTCACACACCTAGATTCTCTGACTTCACACACCTCCATTCTATGACTTCACATAACTCCATTCTGTGACTTCACACACCTGCGTTCTATGACTTCTCACACCTCCATTCTGTGACTTCACACACCACTATTCTGAGTTCACACACCTCCATTCTGTGACTTCACACACCTCCATTCTGTGACTTCACACACCTCCATTCTATGACTTCACACACCTCAATTCTGTGACTTCACACACCTCCATTCTATGACTTCACACACCTCCATATTGTGACTTCACCCATCTCCATTTGTGACGTCACACGCTACCATTTTGACTTCACAAACCTCCATTCTGTGACTTCACAAACCTCTATTCTGTGACTTCACACACCTCCATTTTGACTTCACACACTTCCCATCTGTGACTTCACACACCTCTATTCTGTGACTTCACACACCTCCATTGTTTGACTTCACACACCTCTATTCTTTGACTTCACACACCTCCATTCCATGACTTCACACACCTCCATTCTATGAGTTCACACATCTCCATTCTAAGAGTTCACACACCTCCATTTGGACTTCACACACCTCCATTCTATGACTTCTCACCCCTTCATTCTTACTTCAGAAACATCCATTCTATGACTTCACAAACCTCCCTTCTATGGCATCACAAACCTCGGTTCTGTGACTTCACACACCTCCATTCTGAGTTCACACACCTCCATTCTCTGACTTCACTCACCTCCATTCTGACTTCACACACCTCCATTCTATGACTTCACACACTTCCATTCTATGACTTCACACATCTCCATTCTGTGATTTCACACACCTCCATTCTGTGACTTCACACACCTAGATTCTCTGACTTCACACACCTCCCTTCTATGACTTCACACACCTCGATTCTCTGACTTCACAAACCTCCATTCTATAACTTCACACACCTCCATTCGGTGACTTCACACACCTCCATTCTGACTTCACACACATCCATTCTGTGCCTTCACCCACCTACATTTGTGACTTCACACACCACCATTTTGAGTTCACACACCTCCATTCTGTGACTTCACACAACTCCATTCTGTGAATTCACACACCTCCATTTTGACTTCACACACTTCCATTCTCTGACTTCACACACCTCCATTCTATGACTTCGCACACCTCCATTCTGACTTCACACACCTCCATTCTGTGACTTCACACACCTCCATTCCATGACTTCACACAACTCCATTCGATGACTTCACACACCTCCATTTTGACTTCACACACTTCCCTTCTGTGACTTCACACACCTCCATTCTGTGACTTCACACACCTCCATTGTTTGACTTCACACACCTCTATTCTTTGACTTCACACACCTCCATTCCATGACTTCACACACCTCCATTCTATGAGTTCACACACCTCCATTCTATGAGTTCACACACCACCATTTTGACTTCACACACCTCCATTCTATGACTTCACACACCTCCATTCTATGCCTTCACAAACCAACATTTTGTGACTTTACATATCTCCATTCTGAGTTCACACACCTCCATTCGGTGACTTCACACACCTCCATTCTGACTTCACAAACCTCCATTCTATGACTTCACAAACTTCCATTCTATGACTTCACACACCTCCATTCTGTGACTTCACACACATCCATTCTCAGTTCACACACCTCCATTCTGTGACTTCACACACCTCCATTCTGTGACTTCACACACCTCCATTCTATGACTTCACACACATCCATTTTGGCATCACACACTTCCATTCTGTGACTTCACACACCTCCATTCTATGACTTCACACACCTCCATTGTTTGACTTCACATACCTCCATTCTTGGACTTCACACACTTCCATTCTATGACTTCACACACCTCCATTCTGTGACTTCACACACCTCCATTCTGTGACTTCACACATCTCCGTTCTATGACTTCACACACCTCGATTGTCTGACTTCACAAACCTCCATTCTATGACTTCACACACCTCCGTTCTGTGACTTCACACACCTCCATTCTGTGACTTCACACACCTCCATTTTGACTTCACACACTTCCATTCTCTGACTTCACACACCTCCATTCCATGACTTCGCACACCTCCATTCTGACTTCACACATCTCCATTCTGTGACTTCACACACCTCCATTCCGTGACTTCACACAACTCCATTCGATTACTTCACACACCTCTATTTTGACTTCACACACTTCCCTTGTGTGACTTCACACACCTCCATTCTGAGTTCATACACCTCCATTCTGTGACTTCACACACCTACATTCGGTGACTTCACACACCTCCATTCTGTGACTTCACACACCTCCATTTTGACTTCACACACTTCCATTATGTGACTTCACACACCTCCATTCTGTGACTTCACACACCTCCATTCTTGGACTTCACACACCTCCATTCCATGACTTCACACACCTCCATTCTATGACTTCACACACCTCCATTCTGTGACTTCACACACCTCCATTCTGTGACTTCACACACCTAGATTCTCTGACTTCACACACCTCCATTCTATGACTTCACATAACTCCATTCTGTGACTTCACACACCTGCGTTCTATGACTTCTCACACCTCCATTCTGTGACTTCACACACCACTATTCTGAGTTCACACACCTCCATTCTGTGACTTCACACACCTCCATTCTGTGACTTCACACACCTCCATTCTATGACTTCACACACCTCAATTCTGTGACTTCACACACCTCCATTCTATGACTTCACACACCTCCATATTGTGACTTCACCCATCTCCATTTGTGACGTCACACGCTACCATTTTGACTTCACAAACCTCCATTCTGTGACTTCACAAACCTCTATTCTGTGACTTCACACACCTCCATTTTGACTTCACACACTTCCCTTCTGTGACTTCACACACCTCCATTCTGTGACTTCACACACCTCCATTGTTTGACTTCACACTCCTCCTTTCTTGGATTTCACACACCTCCATTCCATGACATCACACACCTCCATTCTATGAGTTCACACATCTCTATTCTATCAGTTCACACACCTCCATTTTGACATCACACACTTCCATTCTATGACTTCGCACACCTCCATTCTGTGACTTCACACAACTCCATTCTGTAACTTCACACACCTCCATTGTGACTTCACACACCTCCATTCTGAGTTGACACACCTCCATTCTGTGACTTCACACACCTCCATTTTGACTTCACACACTTCCCTTCTGTGACTTTACACACCTCCATTCTGTGAATTCACACACCTCCATTGTTTGACTTCACACACCTCTATTCTTTGAGTTCACACACCTCCATTCCATTTCTTCACATACCTCCATTCTATGAGTTCACACAACTCCATTCTATGAGTTCACACATCACCATTTTGACTTCACACACCTTCATTATATGACTTCACACACCTCCATTCTATGACTTCACAAACCTCCCTTCTGTGACTTCACACATCTCCATTCTGAGTTCACACACCTCCATTCGGTGACTTCACACACCTCCATTCTGACTTCACAAACCACCATTCTCTGACTTCACACACCTCCATTCTCTGAGTTCACACACCTCCATTCTGTGACTTCACACACCTCCATTCTGAGTTCATACACCTCCATTCTGTGACTTCACACACCTACATTCGGAGACTTCACACACCTCCATTCTGTGACTTCACACACCTCCATTTTGACTTCACACACTTCCATTATGTGACTTCACACACCTCCATTCTGTGACTTCACACACCTCCATTCTTGGACTTCACACACCTCCATTCCATGACTTCACACACCTCCATTCTATGACTTCACACACCTCCATTCTGTGACTTCACACACCTCCATTCTGTGACTTCACACACCTAGATTCTCTGACTTCACACACCTCCATTCTATGACTTCACATAACTCCATTCTGTGACTTCACACACCTGCGTTCTATGACTTCTCACACCTCCATTCTGTGACTTCACACACCACTATTCTGAGTTCACACACCTCCATTCTGTGACTTCACACACCTCCATTCTGTGACTTCACACACCTCCATTCTATGACTTCACACACCTCAATTCTGTGACTTCACACACCTCCATTCTATGACTTCACACACCTCCATATTGTGACTTCACCCATCTCCATTTGTGACGTCACACGCTACCATTTTGACTTCACAAACCTCCATTCTGTGACTTCACAAACCTCTATTCTGTGACTTCACACACCTCCATTTTGACTTCACACACTTCCCATCTGTGACTTCACACACCTCTATTCTGTGACTTCACACACCTCCATTGTTTGACTTCACACACCTCTATTCTTTGACTTCACACACCTCCATTCCATGACTTCACACACCTCCATTCTATGAGTTCACACATCTCCATTCTAAGAGTTCACACACCTCCATTTGGACTTCACACACCTCCATTCTATGACTTCTCACCCCTTCATTCTTACTTCAGAAACATCCATTCTATGACTTCACAAACCTCCCTTCTATGGCATCACAAACCTCGGTTCTGTGACTTCACACACCTCCATTCTGAGTTCACACACCTCCATTCTCTGACTTCACTCACCTCCATTCTGACTTCACACACCTCCATTCTATGACTTCACACACTTCCATTCTATGACTTCACACATCTCCATTCTGTGATTTCACACACCTCCATTCTGTGACTTCACACACCTAGATTCTCTGACTTCACACACCTCCCTTCTATGACTTCACACACCTCGATTCTCTGACTTCACAAACCTCCATTCTATAACTTCACACACCTCCATTCGGTGACTTCACACACCTCCATTCTGACTTCACACACATCCATTCTGTGCCTTCACCCACCTACATTTGTGACTTCACACACCACCATTTTGAGTTCACACACCTCCATTCTGTGACTTCACACAACTCCATTCTGTGAATTCACACACCTCCATTTTGACTTCACACACTTCCATTCTCTGACTTCACACACCTCCATTCTATGACTTCGCACACCTCCATTCTGACTTCACACACCTCCATTCTGTGACTTCACACACCTCCATTCCATGACTTCACACAACTCCATTCGATGACTTCACACACCTCCATTTTGACTTCACACACTTCCCTTCTGTGACTTCACACACCTCCATTCTGTGACTTCACACACCTCCATTGTTTGACTTCACACACCTCTATTCTTTGACTTCACACACCTCCATTCCATGACTTCACACACCTCCATTCTATGAGTTCACACACCTCCATTCTATGAGTTCACACACCACCATTTTGACTTCACACACCTCCATTCTATGACTTCACACACCTCCATTCTATGCCTTCACAAACCAACATTTTGTGACTTTACATATCTCCATTCTGAGTTCACACACCTCCATTCGGTGACTTCACACACCTCCATTCTGACTTCACAAACCTCCATTCTATGACTTCACAAACTTCCATTCTATGACTTCACACACCTCCATTCTGTGACTTCACACACATCCATTCTCAGTTCACACACCTCCATTCTGTGACTTCACACACCTCCATTCTGTGACTTCACACACCTCCATTCTATGACTTCACACACATCCATTTTGGCATCACACACTTCCATTCTGTGACTTCACACACCTCCATTCTATGACTTCACACACCTCCATTGTTTGACTTCACATACCTCCATTCTTGGACTTCACACACTTCCATTCTATGACTTCACACACCTCCATTCTGTGACTTCACACACCTCCATTCTGTGACTTCACACATCTCCGTTCTATGACTTCACACACCTCGATTGTCTGACTTCACAAACCTCCATTCTATGACTTCACACACCTCCGTTCTGTGACTTCACACACCTCCATTCTGTGACTTCACACACCTCCATTTTGACTTCACACACTTCCATTCTCTGACTTCACACACCTCCATTCCATGACTTCGCACACCTCCATTCTGACTTCACACATCTCCATTCTGTGACTTCACACACCTCCATTCCGTGACTTCACACAACTCCATTCGATTACTTCACACACCTCTATTTTGACTTCACACACTTCCCTTGTGTGACTTCACACACCTCCATTCTGAGTTCATACACCTCCATTCTGTGACTTCACACACCTACATTCGGTGACTTCACACACCTCCATTCTGTGACTTCACACACCTCCATTTTGACTTCACACACTTCCATTATGTGACTTCACACACCTCCATTCTGTGACTTCACACACCTCCATTCTTGGACTTCACACACCTCCATTCCATGACTTCACACACCTCCATTCTATGACTTCACACACCTCCATTCTGTGACTTCACACACCTCCATTCTGTGACTTCACACACCTAGATTCTCTGACTTCACACACCTCCATTCTATGACTTCACATAACTCCATTCTGTGACTTCACACACCTGCGTTCTATGACTTCTCACACCTCCATTCTGTGACTTCACACACCACTATTCTGAGTTCACACACCTCCATTCTGTGACTTCACACACCTCCATTCTGTGACTTCACACACCTCCATTCTATGACTTCACACACCTCAATTCTGTGACTTCACACACCTCCATTCTATGACTTCACACACCTCCATATTGTGACTTCACCCATCTCCATTTGTGACGTCACACGCTACCATTTTGACTTCACAAACCTCCATTCTGTGACTTCACAAACCTCTATTCTGTGACTTCACACACCTCCATTTTGACTTCACACACTTCCCTTCTGTGACTTCACACACCTCTATTCTGTGACTTCACACACCTCCATTGTTTGACTTCACACACCTCTATTCTTTGACTTCACACACCTCCATTCCATGACTTCACACACCTCCATTCTATGAGTTCACACATCTCCATTCTAAGAGTTCACACACCTCCATTTGGACTTCACACACCTCCATTCTATGACTTCTCACCCCTTCATTCTTACTTCAGAAACATCCATTCTATGACTTCACACACCTCCCTTCTATGGCATCACAAACCTCGGTTCTGTGACTTCACACACCTCCATTCTGAGTTCACACACCTCCATTCTCTGACTTCACTCACCTCCATTCTGACTTCACACACCTCCATTCTATGACTTCACACACTTCCATTCTATGACTTCACACATCTCCATTCTGTGATTTCACACACCTCCATTCTGTGACTTCACACACCTAGATTCTCTGACTTCACACACCTCCCTTCTATGACTTCACACACCTCGATTCTCTGACTTCACAAACCTCCATTCTATAACTTCACACACCTCCATTCGGTGACTTCACACACCTCCATTCTGACTTCACACACATCCATTCTGTGCCTTCACACACCTACATTTGTGACTTCACACACCACCATTTTGAGTTCACACACCTCCATTCTGTGACTTCACACAACTCCATTCTGTGAATTCACACACCTCCATTTTGACTTCACACACTTCCATTCTCTGACTTCACACACCTCCATTCTATGACTTCGCACACCTCCATTCTGACTTCACACACCTCCATTCTGTGACTTCACACACCTCCATTCCATGACTTCACACAACTCCATTCGATGACTTCACACACCTCCATTTTGACTTCACACACTTCCCTTCTGTGACTTCACACACCTCCATTCTGTGACTTCACACACCTCCATTGTTTGACTTCACACACCTCTATTCTTTGACTTCACACACCTCCATTCCATGACTTCACACACCTCCATTCTATGAGTTCACACACCTCCATTCTATGAGTTCACACACCACCATTTTGACTTCACACACCTCCATTCTATGACTTCACACACCTCCATTCTATGCCTTCACAAACCAACATTTTGTGACTTTACATATCTCCATTCTGAGTTCACACACCTCCATTCGGTGACTTCACACACCTCCATTCTGACTTCACAAACCTCCATTCTATGACTTCACAAACTTCCATTCTATGACTTCACACACCTCCATTCTGTGACTTCACACACATCCATTCTCAGTTCACACACCTCCATTCTGTGACTTCACACACCTCCATTCTGTGACTTCACACACCTCCATTCTATGACTTCACACACATCCATTTTGGCATCACACACTTCCATTCTGTGACTTCACACACCTCCATTCTATGACTTCACACACCTCCATTGTTTGACTTCACATACCTCCATTCTTGGACTTCACACACTTCCATTCTATGACTTCACACACCTCCATTCTGTGACTTCACACACCTCCATTCTGTGACTTCACACATCTCCGTTCTATGACTTCACACACCTCGATTCTCTGACTTCAAAAACCTCCATTCTATGACTTCACACACCTCCATTCTGTGACTTCACACACCTCCATTCTGTGACTTCACACACCTCCATTTTGACTTCACACACTTCCATTCTCTGACTTCACTCACCTCCATTCTGACTTCACACACCTCCATTCTATGACTTCACACACTTCCATTCTATGACTTCACACATCTCCATTCTGTGATTTCACACACCTCCATTCTGTGACTTCACACACCTAGATTCTCTGACTTCACACACCTCCCTTCTATGACTTCACACACCTCGATTCTCTGACTTCACAAACCTCCATTCTATAACTTCACACACCTCCATTCGGTGACTTCACACACCTCCATTCTGACTTCACACACCTCTATTCTGTGACTTCACCCACCTACATTTGTGACTTCACACACCACCATTTTGAGTTCACACACCTCCATTCTGTGACTTCACACAACTCCATTCTGTGAATTCACACACCTCCATTTTGACTTCACACACTTCCATTCTCTGACTTCACACACCTCCATTCTATGACTTCGCACACCTCCATTCTGACTTCACACACCTCCATTCTGTGACTTCACACACCTCCATTCCATGACTTCACACAACTCCATTCGATGACTTCACACACCTCCATTTTGACTTCACACACTTCCCTTCTGTGACTTCACACACCTCCATTCTGTGACTTCACACACCTCCATTGTTTGACTTCACACACCTCTATTCTTTGACTTCACACACCTCCATTCCATGACTTCACACACCTCCATTCTATGAGTTCACACACCTCCATTCTATGAGTTCACACACCACCATTTTGACTTCACACACCTCCATTCTATGACTTCACACACCTCCATTCTATGCCTTCACAAACCAACATTTTGTGACTTTACATATCTCCATTCTGAGTTCACACACCTCCATTCGGTGACTTCACACACCTCCATTCTGACTTCACAAACCTCCATTCTATGACTTCACAAACTTCCATTCTATGACTTCACACACCTCCATTCTGTGACTTCACACACATCCATTCTCAGTTCACACACCTCCATTCTGTGACTTCACACACCTCCATTCTGTGACTTCACACACCTCCATTCTATGACTTCACACACATCCATTTTGGCATCACACACTTCCATTCTGTGACTTCACACACCTCCATTCTATGACTTCACACACCTCCATTGTTTGACTTCACATACCTCCATTCTTGGACTTCACACACTTCCATTCTATGACTTCACACACCTCCATTCTGTGACTTCACACACCTCCATTCTGTGACTTCACACATCTCCGTTCTATGACTTCACACACCTCGATTGTCTGACTTCACAAACCTCCATTCTATGACTTCACACACCTCCGTTCTGTGACTTCACACACCTCCATTCTGTGACTTCACACACCTCCATTTTGACTTCACACACTTCCATTCTCTGACTTCACACACCTCCATTCCATGACTTCGCACACCTCCATTCTGACTTCACACATCTCCATTCTGTGACTTCACACACCTCCATTCCGTGACTTCACACAACTCCATTCGATTACTTCACACACCTCCATTTTGACTTCACACACTTCCCTTGTGTGACTTCACACACCTCCATTCTGAGTTCATACACCTCCATTCTGTGACTTCACACACCTACATTCGGTGACTTCACACACCTCCATTCTGTGACTTCACACACCTCCATTTTGACTTCACACACTTCCATTATGTGACTTCACACACCTCCATTCTGTGACTTCACACACCTCCATTCTTGGACTTCACACACCTCCATTCCATGACTTCACACACCTCCATTCTATGACTTCACACACCTCCATTCTGTGACTTCACACACCTCCATTCTGTGACTTCACACACCTAGATTCTCTGACTTCACACACCTCCATTCTATGACTTCACATAACTCCATTCTGTGACTTCACACACCTGCGTTCTATGACTTCTCACACCTCCATTCTGTGACTTCACACACCACTATTCTGAGTTCACACACCTCCATTCTGTGACTTCACACACCTCCATTCTGTGACTTCACACACCTCCATTCTATGACTTCACACACCTCCATATTGTGACTTCACCCATCTCCATTTGTGACGTCACACGCTACCATTTTGACTTCACAAACCTCCATTCTGTGACTTCACAAACCTCTATTCTGTGACTTCACACACCTCCATTTTGACTTCACACACTTCCCTTCTGTGACTTCACACACCTCTATTCTGTGACTTCACACACCTCCATTGTTTGACTTCACACACCTCTATTCTTTGACTTCACACACCTCCATTCCATGACTTCACACACCTCCATTCTATGAGTTCACACATCTCCATTCTAAGAGTTCACACACCTCCATTTGGACTTCACACACCTCCATTCTATGACTTCTCACCCCTTCATTCTTACTTCAGAAACATCCATTCTATGACTTCACACACCTCCCTTCTATGGCATCACAAACCTCGGTTCTGTGACTTCACACACCTCCATTCTGAGTTCACACACCTCCATTCTCTGACTTCACTCACCTCCATTCTGACTTCACACACCTCCATTCTATGACTTCACACACTTCCATTCTATGACTTCACACATCTCCATTCTGTGATTTCACACACCTCCATTCTGTGACTTCACACACCTAGATTCTCTGACTTCACACACCTCCCTTCTATGACTTCACACACCTCGATTCTCTGACTTCACAAACCTCCATTCTATAACTTCACACACCTCCATTCGGTGACTTCACACACCTCCATTCTGACTTCACACACATCCATTCTGTGCCTTCACCCACCTACATTTGTGACTTCACACACCACCATTTTGAGTTCACACACCTCCATTCTGTGACTTCACACAACTCCATTCTGTGAATTCACACACCTCCATTTTGACTTCACACACTTCCATTCTCTGACTTCACACACCTCCATTCTATGACTTCGCACACCTCCATTCTGACTTCACACACCTCCATTCTGTGACTTCACACACCTCCATTCCATGACTTCACACAACTCCATTCGATGACTTCACACACCTCCATTTTGACTTCACACACTTCCCTTCTGTGACTTCACACACCTCCATTCTGTGACTTCACACACCTCCATTGTTTGACTTCACACACCTCTATTCTTTGACTTCACACACCTCCATTCCATGACTTCACACACCTCCATTCTATGAGTTCACACACCTCCATTCTATGAGTTCACACACCACCATTTTGACTTCACACACCTCCATTCTATGACTTCACACACCTCCATTCTATGCCTTCACAAACCAACATTTTGTGACTTTACATATCTCCATTCTGAGTTCACACACCTCCATTCGGTGACTTCACACACCTCCATTCTGACTTCACAAACCTCCATTCTATGACTTCACAAACTTCCATTCTATGACTTCACACACCTCCATTCTGTGACTTCACACACATCCATTCTCAGTTCACACACCTCCATTCTGTGACTTCACACACCTCCATTCTGTGACTTCACACACCTCCATTCTATGACTTCACACACATCCATTTTGGCATCACACACTTCCATTCTGTGACTTCACACACCTCCATTCTATGACTTCACACACCTCCATTGTTTGACTTCACATACCTCCATTCTTGGACTTCACACACTTCCATTCTATGACTTCACACACCTCCATTCTGTGACTTCACACACCTCCATTCTGTGACTTCACACATCTCCGTTCTATGACTTCACACACCTCGATTCTCTGACTTCAAAAACCTCCATTCTATGACTTCACACACCTCCATTCTGTGACTTCACACACCTCCATTCTGTGACTTCACACACCTCCATTTTGACTTCACACACTTCCATTCTCTGACTTCACTCACCTCCATTCTGACTTCACACACCTCCATTCTATGACTTCACACACTTCCATTCTATGACTTCACACATCTCCATTCTGTGATTTCACACACCTCCATTCTGTGACTTCACACACCTAGATTCTCTGACTTCACACACCTCCCTTCTATGACTTCACACACCTCGATTCTCTGACTTCACAAACCTCCATTCTATAACTTCACACACCTCCATTCGGTGACTTCACACACCTCCATTCTGACTTCACACACCTCTATTCTGTGACTTCACCCACCTACATTTGTGACTTCACACACCACCATTTTGAGTTCACACACCTCCATTCTGTGACTTCACACAACTCCATTCTGTGAATTCACACACCTCCATTTTGACTTCACACACTTCCATTCTCTGACTTCACACACCTCCATTCTATGACTTCGCACACCTCCATTCTGACTTCACACACCTCCATTCTGTGACTTCACACACCTCCATTCCATGACTTCACACAACTCCATTCGATGACTTCACACACCTCCATTTTGACTTCACACACTTCCCTTCTGTGACTTCACACACCTCCATTCTGTGACTTCACACACCTCCATTGTTTGACTTCACACACCTCTATTCTTTGACTTCACACACCTCCATTCCATGACTTCACACACCTCCATTCTATGAGTTCACACACCTCCATTCTATGAGTTCACACACCACCATTTTGACTTCACACACCTCCATTCTATGACTTCACACACCTCCATTCTATGCCTTCACAAACCAACATTTTGTGACTTTACATATCTCCATTCTGAGTTCACACACCTCCATTCGGTGACTTCACACACCTCCATTCTGACTTCACAAACCTCCATTCTATGACTTCACAAACTTCCATTCTATGACTTCACACACCTCCATTCTGTGACTTCACACACATCCATTCTCAGTTCACACACCTCCATTCTGTGACTTCACACACCTCCATTCTGTGACTTCACACACCTCCATTCTATGACTTCACACACATCCATTTTGGCATCACACACTTCCATTCTGTGACTTCACACACCTCCATTCTATGACTTCACACACCTCCATTGTTTGACTTCACATACCTCCATTCTTGGACTTCACACACTTCCATTCTATGACTTCACACACCTCCATTCTGTGACTTCACACACCTCCATTCTGTGACTTCACACATCTCCGTTCTATGACTTCACACACCTCGATTGTCTGACTTCACAAACCTCCATTCTATGACTTCACACACCTCCATTCTGTGACTTCACACACCTCCATTCTGTGACTTCACACACCTCCATTTTGACTTCACACACTTCCATTCTCTGACTTCACACACCTCCATTCCATGACTTCGCACACCTCCATTCTGACTTCACACATCTCCATTCTGTGACTTCACACACCTCCATTCCGTGACTTCACACAACTCCATTCGATTACTTCACACACCTCCATTTTGACTTCACACACTTCCCTTCTGTGACTTCACAAACCTCCATTCTGTGACTTCACACACCTACATTCTGAGTTCACACACCTCCATTCGGTGACTTAACACAACTACATTCTGAGTTCACACACCTCCATTCTGTGACTTCACACACCTACATTCGGTGACTTCACACACATCCATTCTGTGACTTCACACACCTCCATTGTGACATCACACACTTCCATCATGTGACTTCACACACCTCCATTTTGTGACTTCACACACCTCCATTGTTTGACTTCACACAACTCCATACTTGAACTTCACACACCTCCATTCCATGACTTCACACACCTCCATTTTATGAGTTCACACATCTCCATTCTAAGAGTTCACACACCTCCATTTGGACTTCACACACCTCCTTTCTATGACTTCTCACACCTTCATTCTTACTTCAGAAACATCCATTCTATGACTTCTTACACCTCCCTTCTATGGCATCACAAACCTCGGTTCTGTGATTTCACACACCTCCATTCTGAGTTCACACACCTCCATTCTCTGACTTCACTCACCTCCATTCTGACTTCACACACCTCCATTCTATGACTTCACACACTTCCATTCTATGACTTCACACATCTCCATTCTGTGACTTCACACACCTCCGTTCTATGACATCACAAACCTCCATTCTGTGACTTCAGACACCTCCATTCTGAGTTCACACACCTCCATTCTGTGACTTCACACACCTCCATTCTGTGACTTCACACACCTCCCTTCTATGACTTCACACACCTC
The DNA here is from genome assembly GCA_024803745.1 of Megascapheus bottae. Lineage (NCBI taxonomy): Eukaryota > Metazoa > Chordata > Mammalia > Rodentia > Geomyidae > Megascapheus > Megascapheus bottae. The sequence continues at coordinate 80,147 of JANJXV010001181.1, read as the reverse complement.
GATTCTCTGACTTCACAAACCTCCATTCTATAACTTCACACACCTCCATTCGGTGACTTCACACACCTCCATTCTATGACTTCACACACCTCCATTCTGTGACTTCACCCACCTACATTTGTGACTTCACACACCACCATTTTGAGTTCACACACCTCCATTCTGTGACTTCACACACCTCCATTCTGTGACTTCACACACCTCCATTTTGACTTCACACACTTCCATTCTCTGACTTCACACACCTCCATTCTATCACTTCGCACACCTCCATTCTCTTCACACACCTCCATTCTGTGACTTCACACACCTCCATTCCGTGACTTCACACAAATCCATTCGATGACTTCACACACCTCCATTTTGACTTCACACACTTCCCTTCTGTGACTTCACACACCTCCATTCTGTGACTTCACACACCTCCATTGTTTGACTTCACACACCTCTATTCTTTGACTTCACACACCTCCATTCCATGACTTCACACACCTCCATTCTCTGAGTTCACACACCTCCATTCTATGAGTTCACACACCACCATTTTGACTTCATACACCTCCTTTCTATGACTTCACACACCTCTATTCTATGCCTTCACAAACCAACATTTTGTGACTTCACATATCTCCATTCTGAGTTCACACACCTCCATTCGGTGACTTCACACACCTCCATTCTGACTTCACAAACCTCCATTCTATGACTTCACAAACTTCCATTCTATGACTTCACACACCTCCATTCTGTGACTTCACACACATCCATTCTGAGTTCACACACCTCCATTCTGTGACTTCACACACCTCCATTCTGTGACTTCACACACCTCCATTCTATGACTTCACACACATCCATTTTGGCATCACACACTTCCATTCTGTGACTTCACACACCTCCATTCTATGACTTCACACACCTCCATTGTTTGACTTCACATACCTCCATTCTTGGACTTCACACACTTCAATTCTATGACTTCACACACCTCCATTCTGTGACTTCACACACCTCCGTTCTGTGACTTCACACACCTCCGTTCTATGACTTCACACACCTCGATTCTCTGACTTCACAAACCTCCATTCTATGACTTCACACACCTCCATTCTGTGACTTCACATACCTCCATTCTGTGACTTCACACACCTCCATTTTGACTTCACACACTTCCATTCTCTGACTTCACACACCTCCATTCCATGACTTCGCACACCTCCATTCTGACTTCACACATCTCCATTCTGTGACTTCACACACCTCCATTCAGTGCCTTCACACAACTCCATTCGATTACTTCACACACCTCCATTTTGACTTCACACACTTCCCTTCTGTGACTTCACACACCTCCATTCTGTGACTTCACACGCCTCCATTGTTTGCCTTCACACACCTCTATTCTTTGACTTCACACACCTCCATTCCATGACTTCACATACCTCCATTCTATGAGTTCACACACGTCCATTCTATGAGTTCACCCACCACCGTTTTGACTTCACACACCTCGATTCTCTGACTTCACAAACCTCCATTCTATGACTTCACAAACCTCCATTCTGTGACTTCACACACCTACATTCTGAGTTCACACACCTCCATTGGTTGACTTCACACAACTACATTCTGAGTTCACACACCTCCATTCTGTGACTTCACACACCTACATTCCGTGACTTCACACACAAGCATTCTGTGACTTCACACACCTCCATTGTGACATCACACACTTCCATTATGTGACTTCACACACCTCCACTCTGTGACTTCACATACCTCCATTGTTTGACTTCACACAACTCCATTCTTGGACTTCACACACCTCCATTCCATGACTTCACACACCTCCATTCTATGAGTTCACACATTTCCATTCTATGAGTTCACACACCTCCATTTGGACTTCACACACCTCCATTCTATGACTTCACACACCTTCATTCTTACTTCAGAAACATCCATTCTATGACTTCACACACCTCCCTTCTATGGCATCACAAACCACGGTTCTGTGACTTCACACACCTCCATTCTGAGTTCACACACCTCCATTCTCTGACTTCACTCACCTCCATTCTGACTTCACACACCTCCATTCTATGACTTCACACACTTCCATTCTATGACTTCACACAACTCCATTCTGTGACTTCACACACCTCCATTGTGTGACTTCACACACCTAGATTCTCTGACTTCACACACCTCCATTCTGTGACTTCACACACCTCCGTTCTATGACTTCACAAACCTCCATTATGTGACTTCAGACACCTCCATTCTGAGTTGACACACCTCCATTCTGTGACTTCACACACCTCCATTCTGTGACTTCACACGCCTCCGTTCTATGACTTCACACACCTCGATTCTCTGACTTCACAAACCTCCATTCTATGACTTCACACACCTCCATTCGGTGACTTCACACACCTCCATTCTATGACTTCACACACCTCCATTCTGTGACTTCACCCACCTATATTTGTGACTTCACACACCACCATTTTGAGTTCACACACCTCCATTCTGTGACTTCACACACCTCCATTCTGTGACTTCACACACCTCCATTTTGACTTCACACACTTCCATTCTCTGACTTAACACACCTCCATTCTATGACTTGGCACACCTCCATTCTGACTTCACACACCTCCATTCTGTGAATTCACACACCTCCATTCCTTCACTTCACACAACTCCATTCGATGACTTCACAAACCTCCATTCTTTGACTTCAAACACCTCCGTTCTGTGACTTCACACACCTACCTTCGGTGACTTCACATACCTCCATTCTGTGACTTCACACACCTCCATTGTTTGACTTCACACTCCTCCTTTCTTGGATTTCACACACCTCCATTCCATGACATCACACACCTCCATTCTATGAGTTCACACATCTCTATTCTATCAGTTCACACACCTCCATTTTGACATCACACACTTCCATTCTATGATTCGCACACCTCCTTTCTGTGACTTCACACAACTCCATTCTGTAACTTCACACACCTCCATTGTGACTTCACACACCTCCATTCTGAGTTGACACACCTCCATTCTGTGACTTCACACACCTCCATTTTGACTTCACACACTTCCCTTCTGTGACTTTACACACCTCCATTCTGTGAATTCACACACCTCCATTGTTTGACTTCACACACCTCTATTCTTTGACTTCACACACCTCCATTCCATTTCTTCACATACCTCCATTCTATGAGTTCACACAACTCCATTCTATGAGTTCACACATCACCATTTTGACTTCACACACCTTCATTATATGACTTCACACACCTCCATTCTATGACTTCACAAACCTCCCTTCTGTGACTTCACACATCTCCATTCTGAGTTCACACACCTCCATTCGGTGACTTCACACACCTCCATTCTGTGACTTCACACACCTGCGTTCTATGACTTCACACACCTCCATTCTGTGACTTCACACACCTCCATTCTATGACTTCACACACCTCAATTCTGTGACTTCACACACCTCCATTCTATGACTTCACACACCTCCATATTGTGACTTCACCCATCTCCATTTGTGACCTCACACGCTACCATTTTGACTTCACAAACCTCCATTCTGTGACTTCACAAACCTCTATTCTGTGACTTCACACACCTCCACTGTTTGACTTCACACACCTCTATTCTTTGACTTCACACACCTCCATTCCATGACTTCACACACCTCCATTCTATGAGTTCACACATCTCCATTCTAAGAGTTCACACACCTCCATTTGGACTTCACACACCTCCATTCTATGACTTCTCACACCTTCATTCTTACTTCAGAAACATCCATTCTATGACTTCACACACCTCCCTTCTATGGCATCACAAACCTCGGTTCGTGACTTCACACACCTCCAATCTGAGTTCACACACCTCCATTCTCTGACTTCACTCACCTCCATTCTGACTTCACACACCTCCATTCTATGACTTCACACACTTCCATTCTATGACTTCACACATCTCCATTCTGTGATTTCACACACCTCCATTCTGTGACTTCACACACCTAGATTCTCTGACTTCACACACCTCCCTTCTATGACTTCACACACCTCGATTCTCTGACTTCGCAAACCTCCATTCTATAACTTCACACACCTCCATTCGGTGACTTCACACACCTCCATTCTGACTTCACACACCTCCATTCTGTGACTTCACCCACCTACATTTGTGACTTCACACACCACCATTTTGAGTTCACACACCTCCATTCTGTGACTTCACACACCTCCATTCTGTGAATTCACACACCTCCATTTTGACTTCACACACTTCCATTCTCTGACTTCACACACCTCCATTCTATGACTTCCCACACCTCCATTCTGACTTCACACACCTCCATTCTGTGACTTCACACACCTCCATTCCGTGACTTCACACAACTCCATTCGATGACTTCACACACCTCCATTTTGACTTCACACACTTCCCTTCTGTGACTTCACACACCTCCATTCTGTGACTTCACACACCTCCATTGTTTGACTTCACACACCTCTATTCTTTGACTTCACACACCTCCATTCCATGACTTCACACACCTCCATTCTATGAGTTCACACACCTCCATTCTATGAGTTCACACACCACCTTTTTGACTTCACACACCTCCATTCTATGACTTCACACACCTCCATTCTATGCCTTCACAAACCAACATTTTGTGACTTTACATATCTCCATTCTGAGTTCACACACCTCCATTCGGTGACTTCACACACCTCCATTCTGTGACTTCACACACCTCCATTCTGAGTTCACACACCTCCATTCTGTGACTTCACACGCCTCCATTCTGTGACTTCACACACATCCATTCTGAGTTCACACACCTCCATTCTGTGACTTCACACGCCTCCATTCTGTGACTTCACACACCTCCATTCTATGACTTCACACATCCATTTTGGCATCACACACTTCCATTCTGTGACTTCACACACCTCCATTCTATGACTTCACACACCTCCATTGTTTGACTTCACATACTTCCATTCTTGGACTTCACACACTTCCATTCTATGACTTCACACACCTCCATTCTGTGACTTCACACACCTCCGTTCTGTGACTTCACACACCTCTGTTCTATGACTTCACACACCTCGATTCTCTGACTTCACAAACCTCCATTCTATGACTTCACACACCTCCATTCTGTGACTTCACACACCTCCATTCTGTGACTTCACACACCTCCATTTTGACTTCACACACTTCCATTCTCTGACTTCACACACCTCCATTCCATGACTTCGCACACCTCCATTCTGACTTCACACATCTCCATTCTGTGACTTCACACACCTCCATTCCGTGACTTCACACAACTCCATTCGATTACTTCACACACCTCCATTTTGACTTCACACACTTCCCTTCTGTGACTTCACACACCTCCATTCTGTGACTTCACACGCCTCCATTGTTTGACTTCACATACCTCCATTCTTGGACTTCACACACTTCCATTCTATGACTTCACACACCTCCATTTCACACACCTCCGTTCTGTGACTTCACACACCTCCTTTCTATGACTTCACACACCTCGATTCTCTGACTTCACAAACCTCCATTCTATGACTTCACACACCTCCATTCTGTGACTTCACACACCTCCATTCTATGACTTCACACACCTCAATTTTGAGTTCACACACTTCCATTCTCTGACTTCACACACCTCCATTCCATGACTTTGCACACCTCTATTATGACTTCACACATCTCCAATCTGTGACTTCACACACCTCCATTCCGTGACTTCACACAACTCCATTCGATTACTTCACACACCTCCATTTTGACTTCACACACTTCCATTCTCTGACTTAACACACCTCCATTCTATGACTTCGCACACCTCCATTCTGACTTCACACACCTCCATTCTGTGAATTCACACACCTCCATTCCTTGACTTCACACAACTGCATTCGATGACTTCACACACCTCCATTCTTTGACTTCAAACACCTCCGTTCTGTGACTTCACACACCTACCTTCGGTGACTTCACATACCTACATTCTGTGACTTCACACACCTCCATTTTGACATCACACACTTCCATTCTGTGACTTCACACACCTCCATTCTGTGACTTAACACACCTCCATTGTTTGACTTCACACTCCTCCTTTCTTGGATTTCACACACCTCCATTCCATGACATCACACACCTCCATTCTATGAGTTCACACATCACCATTTTGACTTCACACACCTTCATTATATGACTTCACACACCTCCATTCTATGACTTCACAAACCTCCCTTCTGTGACTTCACACATCTCCATTCTGAGTTCACACACCTCCATTCGGTGACTTCACACACCTCCATTCTGACTTCACAAACCACCATTCTCTGACTTCACACACCTCCATTCTCTGAGTTCACACACCTCCATTCTGTGACTTCACACACCTCCATTCTGAGTTCACACACCTCCATTCTCTGACTTCACTCACCTCCATTCTGACTTCACACACCTCCATTCTATGACTTCACACACTTCCATTCTATGACTTCACACATCCCCATTCTGTGATTTCACACACCTCCATTCTGTGACTTCACACACCTAGATTCTCTGACTTCACACACCTCCCTTCTATGACTTCACACACCTCGATTCTCTGACTTCACAAACCTCCATTCTGTAACTTCACACACCTCCATTCGGTGACTTCACACACCTCCATTCTGACTTCACACACATCCATTCTGTGACTTCACCCACCTACATTTGTGACTTCACACACCACCATTTTGAGTTCACACACCTCCATTCTGTGACTTCACACACCTCCATTCTGTGAATTCACACACCTCCATTTTGACTTCACACACTTCCATTCTCTGACTTCACACACCTCCATTCTATGACTTCGCACACCTCCATTCTGACTTCACACACCTCCATTCTGTGACTTCACACACCTCCATTCCGTGACTTCACACAACTCCATTCGATGACTTCACACACCTCCATTTTGACTTCACACACTTCCCTTCTGTGACTTCACACACCTCCATTCTGTGACTTCACACACCTCCATTGTTTGACTTCACACACCTCTATTCTTTGACTTCACACACCTCCATTCCATGACTTCACACACCTCCATTCTATGAGTTCACACACCTCCATTCTATGAGTTCACACACCACCATTTTGACTTCACACACCTCCATTCTATGACTTCACACACCTCCATTCTATGCCTTCACAAACCAACATTTTGTGACTTTACATATCTCCATTCTGAGTTCACACACCTCCATTCGGTGACTTCACACACCTCCATTCTGACTTCAAAAACCTCCATTCTATGACTTCACAAACTTCCATTCTATGACTTCACACACCTCCATTCTGTGACTTCACACACATCCATTCGGAGTTCACACACCTCCATTCTGTGACTTCACACACCTCCATTCTGTGACTTCACACACCTCCATTCTATGACTTCACACACATCCATTTTGGCATCACACACTTCCATTCTGTGACTTCACACACCTCCATTCTATGACTTCACACACCTCCATTGTTTGACTTCACATACCTCCATTCTTGGACTTCACACACTTCCATTCTATGACTTCACACACCTCCATTCTGTGACTTCACACACCTCCGTTCTGTGACTTCACACACCTCCGTTCTATGACTTCACACACCTCGATTCTCTGACTTCACAAACCTCCATTCTATGACTTCACACACCTCCATTCGGTGACTTCACACACCTCCATTCTGTGACTTCACACACCTCCATTTTGACTTCACACACTTCCATTCTCTGACTTCACACACCTCCATTCCATGACTTCGCACACCTCCATTCTGACTTCACACATCTCCATTCTGTGACTTCACACACCTCCATTCCGTGCCTTCACACAACTCCATTCGATTACTTCACACACCTCTATTTTGACTTCACACACTTCCCTTCTGTGACTTCACACACCTCCTTTCTGTGACTTCACACGCCTCAATTGTTTGACTTCACATACCTCCATTCTTGGACTTCACACACTTCCATTCTATGACTTCACACACCTCCATCTGTGACTTCACACACCTCCGTTCTGTGACTTCACACACCTCCTTTCTATGACTTCACACACCTCGATTCTCTGACTTCACAAACCTCCATTCTATGACTTCACACACCTCCATTCTGTGACTTCACACACCTCCATTCTATGACTTCACACACCTCCATTTTGACTTCACACACTTCCATTCTGTGACTTCACACACCTCCATTCCATGACTTCGCACACCTCCATTCTGACTTCAAACATCTCCATTCTGTGACTTCACACACCTCCATTCCGTGACTTCACACAACTCCATTGGATTACTTCACACACCTCCATTTTGACTTCACACACTTCCATTCTCTGACTTAACACACCTCCATTCTATGACTTCGCACACCTCCATTCTGACTTCACACACCTCCATTCTGTGAATTCACACACCTCCATTACTTGACTTCACACAACTCCATTCGATGACTTCACACACCTCCATTCTTTGACTTCAAACACCTCCGTTCTGTGACTTCACACACCTACCTTCGGGGACTTCACATACCTCCATTCTGTGACTTCACACACCTCCATTTTGACATCACACACTTCCATTCTGTGACTTCACACACCTCCATTCTGTGACTTCACACACCTCCATTGTTTGACTTCACACTCCTCCTTTCTTGGATTTCACACACCTCCATTCCATGACATCACACACCTCCATTCTATGAGTTCACACATCTCTATTCTATCAGTTCACACACCACCATTTTGACATCACACACTTCCATTCTATGACTTCGCACACCTCCATTCTGTGACTTCACACAACTCCATTCTGTAACTTCACACACCTCCATTGTGACTTCACACACCTCCATTCTGAGTTGACACACCTCCATTCTGTGACTTCACACACCTCCATTTTGACTTCACACACTTCCCTTCTGTGACTTTACACACCTCCATTCTGTGAATTCACACACCTCCATTGTTTGACTTCACACACCTCTATTCTTTGAGTTCACTCACCTCCATTCCATTTCTTCACATACCTCCATTCTATGAGTTCACACAACTCCATTCTATGAGTTCACACATCACCATTTTGACTTCACACACCTTCATTATATGACTTCACACACCTCCATTCCATGACTTCACAAACCTCCCTTCTGTGACTTCACACATCTCCATTCTGAGTTCACACACCACCATTCGGTGACTTCACACACCTCCATTCTGACTTTACAAACCACCATTCTATGACTTCACACACCTCCATTCTATGAGTTCACACACCTCCATTCTGTGACTTCACACACCTCCATTCTGAGTTCATACACCTCCATTCTGTGACTTCACACACCTACATTCGGTGACTTCAAACACCTCCATTCTGTGACTTCACACACCTCCATTTTGACTTCACACACTTCCATTATGTGACTTCACACACCTCCATTCTGTGACTTCACACACCTCCATTCTTGGACTTCACACACCTCCATTCCATGACTTCACACACCTCCATTCTATGACTTCACACACCTCCATTCTGTGACTTCACACACCTCCATTCTGTGACTTCACACACCTAGATTCTCTGACTTCACACACCTCCATTCTATGACTTCACATAACTCCATTCTGTGACTTCACACACCTGCGTTCTATGACTTCTCACACCTCCATTCTGTGACTTCACACACCACTATTCTGAGTTCACACACCTCCATTCTGTGACTTCACACACCTCCATTCTGTGACTTCACACACCTCCATTCTATGACTTCACACACCTCAATTCTGTGACTTCACACACCTCCATTCTATGACTTCACACACCTCCATATTGTGATTCACCCATCTCCATTTGTGACCTCACACGCTACCATTTTGACTTCACAAACCTCCATTCTGTGACTTCACAAACCTCTATTCTGTGACTTCACACACCTCCATTTTGACTTCACACACTTCCCTTCTGTGACTTCACACACCTCTATTCTGTGACTTCACACACCTCCATTGTTTGACTTTACACACCTCTATTCTTTGACTTCACACACCTACATTCCATGACTTCACACACCACCATTCTATGAGTTCACACATCTCCATTCTAAGAGTTCACACACCTCCATTTGGACTTCACACACCACCATTATATGACTTCTCACACCTTCATTCTTACTTCAGAAACATCCATTTTATGACTTCACACACCTCCCTTCTATGGCATCACAAACCTCGGTTCTGTGACTTCACACACCTCCATTCTGAGTTCACACACCTCCATTCTCTGACTTCACTCACCTCCATTCTGAATTCACACACCTCCATTCTATGACTTCACACACTTCCATTCTATGACTTCACACATCTCCATTCTGTGATTTCACACACCTCCATTCTGTGACTTCACACACCTAGATTCTCTGACTTCACACACCTCCCTTCTATGACTTCACACACCTCGATTCTCTGACTTCACAAACCTCCATTCTATAACTTCACACACCTCCATTCGGTGACTTCACACACCTCCATTCTGACTTCACACACCTCCATTCTTTGACTTCACCCACCTACATTTGTGACTTCACACACCACCATTTTGAGTTCACACACCTCCATTCTGTGACTTCACACAACTCCATTCTGTGAATTCACACACCTCCATTTTGACTTCACACACTTCCATTCTCTGACTTCACACACCTCCATTCTATGACTTCGCACACCTCCATTCTGACTTCACACACCTCCATTCTGTGACTTCACACACCTCCATTCCATGACTTCACACAACTCAATTCGATGACTTCACACTCCTCCATTTTGACTTCACACACTTCCCTTCTGTGTCTTCACACACCTCCATTCTGTGACTTCACACACCTCCATTGTTTGACTTCACACACCTCTATTCTTTGACTTCACACACCTCCATTCCATGACTTCACACACCTCCATTCTATGAGTTCACACACCTCCATTCTATGAGTTCACACACCACCATTTTGACTTCACACACCTCCATTCTATGACTTCACACACCTCCATTCTATGCCTTCACAAACCAACATTTTGTGACTTTACATATCTCCATTCTGAGTTCACACACCTCCATTCGGTGACTTCACACACCTCCATTCTGACTTCACAAACCTCCATTCTATGACTTCACAAACTTCCATTCTATGACTTCACACACCTCCATTCTGTGACTTCACACACATCCATTCTGAGTTCACACACCTCCATTCTGTGACTTCACACACCTCCATTCTGTGACTTCACACACCTCCATTCTATGACTTCACACACATCCATTTTGGCGTCACACACTTCCATTCTGTGACTTCACACACCTCCATTCTATGACTTCACACACCTCCATTGTTTGACTTCACATACCTCCATTCTTGGACTTCACACACTTCCATTCTATGACTTCACACACCTCCATTCTGTGACTTCACACACCTCCATTCTGTGACTTCACACATCTCCGTTCTATGACTTCACACACCTCGATTCTCTGACTTCACAAACCTTCATTCTATGACTTCACAAACCTACATTCTGTGACTTCACACACCTCCATTCTGTGACTTCACACACCTCCATTTTGACTTCACACACTTCCATTCTCTGACTTCACACACCTCCATTCCATGACTTCGCACACCTCCATTCTGACTTCACACATCTCAATTCTGTGACTTCACACACCTCCATTCCGTGACTTCACACAACTCCATTCGATTACTTCACACACCTCCATTTTGACTTCACACACTTCCCTTCTGTGACTTCACACACCTCCATTCTGTGACTTCACACGCCTCCATTGTTTGACTTCACACACCTCTATTCTTTGACTTCACACACCTCCATTCCATGACTTCACATACCTCCATTCTATGAGTTCACACACCTACATTCTATGAGTTCACACACCACCATTTTGACTTCACACACCTCCATTCTATGACTTCACACACCTCCATTCTATGACTTCACAAACCTCCATTCTGTGACTTCACACACCTACATTCTGAGTTCACACACCTCCATTGGTTGACTTCACACAACTACATTCTGAGTTCACACACCTCCATTCTGTGACTTCACACACCTACATTCCGTGACATCACACACATCCATTCTGTGACTTCACACACCTCCATTTTGAAATCACACACTTCCATTATATGACTTCACACACCTCCACTCTGTGACTTCACATACCTCCATTGTTTGACTTCACACAAATCCATTCTTGGACTTCACACACCTCCATTCCATGACTTCACACACCTCCATTCTATGAGTTCACACATCTCCATTCTATGAGTTCACACACCTCCATTTGGACTTCACACACCTCTATTCTATGACTTCACACACCTTCATTCTTACTTCAGAAACATCCATTCTATGACTTCACACACCTCCCTTCTATGGCATCACAAACCACGGTTCTGTGACTTCACACACCTCCATTCTGATTTCACACACCTCCATTCTATGACTTCACTCACCTCCATTCTGACTTCACACACCTCCATTCTATGACTTCACACACTTCCATTCTATGACTTCACACACCTCCATTCTGTGACTTCACACACCTCCATTCTGTGACTTCACACACCTAGATTCTCTGACTTCACACACCTCCATTCTATGACTTCACACACCTCCGTTCTGTGACTTCAGACACCTCCATTCTGAGTTGACACACCTTCATTCTGTGACTTCACACACCTCCATTCTGTGACTTCACACACCTCCGTTCTATGACTTCACACTCCTCGATTCTCTGACTTCACAATCCTCCATTCTATGACTTCACACACCTCCATTCGGTGACTTCACACACCTCCATTCTATGACTTCACACACCTCCATTCTGTGACTTCACCCACCTATATTTGTGACTTCACACACCACCATTTTGAGTTCACACACCTCCATTCTGTGACTTCACACACCTCCATTCTGTGACTTCCCACACCTCCATTTTGACTTCACACACCTCCATTCTCTGACTTAACAAACCACGATTCTATGACTTCGCACACCTCAATTCTGACTTCACACACCTCCATTCTGTGAATTCACACACCTCCATTCCTTGACTTCACACAACTCCATTCGATGACTTCACACACCTCCATTCTTTGACTTCAAACTCCTCCGTTCTGTGACTTCACAAACGTACCTTCGGTGACTTCACATACCTCCATTCTGTGACTTCACACACCTCCATTTTGACATCACAAACTTCCATTCTGTGACTTCACACACCTCCATTCTGTGACTTCACACACCTCCATTGTTTGACTTCACACTCCTCCTTTCTTGGATTTCACACACCTCCATTCCATGACATCACACACCTCCATTCTATGAGTTCACACATCTCTATTCTATCAGTTCACACACCTCCATTTTGACATCACACACTTCCATTCTATGACTTCGCACACCTCCATTCTGTGACTTCACACAACTCCATTCTGTAACTTCACACACCTCCATTGTGACTTCATACACCTCCATTCTGAGTTGACACACCTCCATTCTGTGACTTCACACACCGCCATTTTCACTTCACACACTTCCCTTCGGTGACTTTACACACCTCCATTCTGTGAATTCACACACCTCCATTGTTTGACTTCACACACCTCTATTCTTTGACTTCACACACCTCCATTCTGTGACTTCAAACACCTCCATTCTATGACTTCACACACCTCAATTCTGTGACTTCACACACCTCCATTCTATGACTTCACACACCTCCATATTGTGACTTCACCCATCTCCATTTGTGACCTCACACGCTACCATTTTGACTTCACAAACCTCCATTCTGTGACTTCACAAACCTCTATTCTGTGACTTCACACACCTCCATTTTGACTTCACATACTTCCCTTCTGTGACTTCACACACCTATATTCTGTGACTTCACACACCTCCATTGTTTGACTTCACACACCTCTATTCTTTGACTTCACACACCTACATTCCATGACTTCACACACCTCCATTCTATGAGTTCACACATCTCCATTCTAAGAGTTCACACACCTCCATTTGGACTTCACACACCTCCATTCTATGACTTCTCACACCTTCATTCTTACTTCAGAAACATCCATTCTATGACTTCACACACCTCCCTTCTATGGCATCACAAACCTCGGTTCTGTGACTTCACACACCTCCATTCTGAGTTCACACACCTCCATTCTCTAACTTCACTCACCTCCATTCTGACTTCACACTCCTCCATTCTATGACTTCACACACTTCCATTCTATGACTTCACACATCTCCATTCTGTGATTTCACACACCTCCATTCTGTGACTTCACACACCTAGATTCTCTGACTTCACACACCTCCCTTCTATGACTTCACACACCTCGATTCTCTGACTTCACAAACCTCCATTCTATAACTTCACACACCTCCATTCGGTGACTTCACACACCTCCATTCTGACTTCACACACCTCCATTCTGTGACTTCACCCACCTACATTTGTGACTTCACACACCACCATTTTGAGTTCACAAACCTCCATTCTGTGACTTCACACACCTCCATTCTGTGAATTCACACACCTCCATTTTGACTTCACACACTTCCATTCTCTGACTTCACACACCTCCGTTCTCTGACTTCACACACCTCCATTCTGTGACTTCACACACCTCCATTCTATGACTTCACACACATCCATTTTGGCATCACACACTTCCATTCTGTGACTTCACACACCTCCATTCTATGACTTCACACACCTCCATTGTTTGACTTCACATACCTCCATTCTTGGACTTCACACACTTCCATTCTATGACTTCACACACCTCCATTCTGTGACTTCACACACCTCCATTCTGTGACTTCACACACCTCCGTTCTATGACTTCACACACCTCGATTCTCTGACTTCACAAACCTCCATTCTATGACTTCACACACCTCCATTCTGACTTCACACATCTCCATTCTGTGACTTCACACACCTCCATTCCGTGCCTTCACACAACTCCATTCGATTACTTCACACACCTCCATTTTGACTTCACACACTTCCCTTCTGTGACTTCACACACCTCCATTCTGTGACTTCACACGCCTCCATTGTTTGACTTCACATACCTCCATTCTTGGACTTCACACACTTCCATTCTATGACTTCACACACCTCCATTCTGTGACTTCACACACCTCCATTCTGAGTTCACACACCTCCATTCTCTGACTTCACTCACCTCCATTCTGACTTCACACACCTCCATTCTATGACTTCACACACTTCCATTCTATGACTTCACACATCTCCATTCTGTGATTTCACACACCTCCATTCTGTGACTTCACACACCTAGATTCTCTGACTTCACACACCTCCCTTCTATGACTTCACACACCTCGATTCTCTGACTTCACAAACCTCCATTCTATAACTTCACACACCTCCATTCGGTGACTTCACACACCTCCATTCTGACTTCACACACCTCCATTCTGTGACTTCACCCACCTACATTTGTGACTTCACACACCACCATTTTGAGTTCACACACCTCCATTCTGTGACTTCACACAACTCCATTCTGTGAATTCACACACCTCCATTTTGACTTCACACACTTCCATTCTCTGACTTCACACACCTCCATTCTATGACTTCGCACACCTCCATTCTGACTTCACACACCTCCATTCTGTGACTTCACACACCTCCATTCCATGACTTCACACAACTCAATTCGATGACTTCACACTCCTCCATTTTGACTTCACACACTTCCCTTCTGTGACTTCACACACCTCCATTCTGTGACTTCACACACCTCCATTGTTTGACTTCACACACCTCTATTCTTTGACTTCACACACCTCCATTCCATGACTTCACACACCTCCATTCTATGAGTTCACACACCTCCATTCTATGAGTTCACACACCACCATTTTGACTTCACACACCTCCATTCTATGACTTCACACACCTCCATTCTATGCCTTCACAAACCAACATTTTGTGACTTTACATATCTCCATTCTGAGTTCACACACCTCCATTCGGTGACTTCACACACCTCCATTCTGACTTCACAAACCTCCATTCTATGACTTCACAAACTTCCATTCTATGACTTCACACACCTCCATTCTGTGACTTCACACACATCCATTCTGAGTTCACACACCTCCATTCTGTGACTTCACACACCTCCATTCTGTGACTTCACACACCTCCATTCTATGACTTCACACACATCCATTTTGGCGTCACACACTTCCATTCTGTGACTTCACACACCTCCATTCTATGACTTCACACACCTCCATTGTTTGACTTCACATACCTCCATTCTTGGACTTCACACACTTCCATTCTGTGACTTCACACACCTCCATTCTGTGACTTCACACACCTCCATTCTGTGACTTCACACATCTCCGTTCTATGACTTCACACACCTCGATTCTCTGACTTCACAAACCTTCATTCTATGACTTCACAAACCTACATTCTGTGACTTCACACACCTCCATTCTGTGACTTCACACACCTCCATTTTGACTTCACACACTTCCATTCTCTGACTTCACACACCTCCATTCCATGACTTCGCACACCTCCATTCTGACTTCACACATCTCCATTCTGTGACTTCACACACCTCCATTCCGTGACTTCACACAACTCCATTCGATTACTTCACACACCTCCATTTTGACTTCACACACTTCCCTTCTGTGACTTCACACACCTCCATTCTGTGACTTCACATACCTCCATTCTTGGACTTCACACACTTCCATTCTATGACTTCACACACCTCCATCTGTGACTTCACACACCTCCGTTCTGTGACTTCACACACCTCCTTTCTATGACTTCACACACCTCGATTCTCTGACTTCACAAACCTCCATTCTATGACTTCACACACCTCCATTCTGTGACTTCACACACCTCCATTCTATGACTTCACACACCTCCATTTTGACTTCACACACTTCCATTCTGTGACTTCACACACCTCCATTCCATGACTTCGCACACCTCCATTCTGACTTCAAACATCTCCATTCTGTGACTTCACACACCTCCATTCCGTGACTTCACACAACTCCATTGGATTACTTCACACACCTCCATTTTGACTTCACACACTTCCATTCTCTGACTTAACACACCTCCATTCTATGACTTCGCACACCTCCATTCTGACTTCACACACCTCCATTCTGTGAATTCACACACCTCCATTACTTGACTTCACACAACTCCATTCGATGACTTCACACACCTCCATTCTTTGACTTCAAACACCTCCGTTCTGTGACTTCACACACCTACCTTCGGGGACTTCACATACCTCCATTCTGTGACTTCACACACCTCCATTTTGACATCACACACTTCCATTCTGTGACTTCACACACCTCCATTCTGTGACTTCACACACCTCCATTGTTTGACTTCACACTCCTCCTTTCTTGGATTTCACACACCTCCATTCCATGACATCACACACCTCCATTCTATGAGTTCACACATCTCTATTCTGTCAGTTCACACACCACCATTTTGACATCACACACTTCCATTCTATGACTTCGCACACCTCCATTATGTGACTTCACACAACTCCATTCTGTAACTTCACACACCTCCATTGTGACTTCACACACCTCCATTCTGAGTTGACACACCTCCATTCTGTGACTTCACACACCTCCATTTTGACTTCACACACTTCCCTTCTGTGACTTTACACACCTCCATTCTGTGAATTCACACACCTCCATTGTTTGACTTCACACACCTCTATTCTTTGAGTTCACTCACCTCCATTCCATTTCTTCACATACCTCCATTCTATGAGTTCACACAACTCCATTCTATGAGTTCACACATCACCATTTTGACTTCACACACCTTCATTATATGACTTCACACACCTCCATTCTATGACTTCACAAACCTCCCTTCTGTGACTTCACACATCTCCATTCTGAGTTCACACACCACCATTCGGTGACTTCACACACCTCCATTCTGACTTTACAAACCACCATTCTATGACTTCACACACCTCCATTCTATGAGTTCACACACCTCCATTCTGTGACTTCACACACCTCCATTCTGAGTTCATACACCTCCATTCTGTGACTTCACACACCTACATTCGGTGACTTCAAACACCTCCATTCTGTGACTTCACACACCTCCATTTTGACTTCACACACTTCCATTATGTGACTTCACACACCTCCATTCTGTGACTTCACACACCTCCATTCTTGGACTTCACACACCTCCATTCCATGACTTCACACACCTCCATTCTATGACTTCACACACCTCCATTCTGTGACTTCACACACCTCCATTCTGTGACTTCACACACCTAGATTCTCTGACTTCACACACCTCCATTCTATGACTTCACATAACTCCATTCTGTGACTTCACACACCTGCGTTCTATGACTTCTCACACCTCCATTCTGTGACTTCACACACCACTATTCTGAGTTCACACACCTCCATTCTGTGACTTCACACACCTCCATTCTGTGACTTCACACACCTCCATTCTATGACTTCACACACCTCAATTCTGTGACTTCACACACCTCCATTCTATGACTTCACACACCTCCATATTGTGATTCACCCATCTCCATTTGTGACCTCACACGCTACCATTTTGACTTCACAAACCTCCATTCTGTGACTTCACAAACCTCTATTCTGTGACTTCACACACCTCCATTTTGACTTCACACACTTCCCTTCTGTGACTTCACACACCTCTATTCTGTGACTTCACACACCTCCATTGTTTGACTTTACACACCTCTATTCTTTGACTTCACACACCTACATTCCATGACTTCACACACCTCCATTCTATGAGTTCACACATCTCCATTCTAAGAGTTCACACACCTCCATTTGGACTTCACACACCTCCATTCTATGACTTCTCACCCCTTCATTCTTACTTCAGAAACATCCATTCTATGACTTCACACACCTCCCTTCTATGGCATCACAAACCTCGGTTCTGTGACTTCACACACCTCCATTCTGAGTTCACACACCTCCATTCTCTGACTTCACTCACCTCCATTCTGACTTCACACACCTCCATTCTATGACTTCAAACACTTCCATTCTATGACTTCACACATCTCCATTCTGTGATTTCACACACCTCCATTCTGTGACTTCACACACCTAGATTCTCTGACTTCACACACCTCCCTTCTATGACTTCACACACCTCGATTCTCTGACTTCACAAACCTCCATTCTATAACTTCACACACCTCCATTCGGTGACTTCACACACCTCCATTCTGACTTCACACACCTCCATTCTGTGACTTCACCCACCTACATTTGTGACTTCACACACCACCATTTTGAGTTCACACACCTCCATTCTGTGACTTCACACAACTCCATTCTGTGAATTCACACACCTCCATTTTGACTTCACACACTTCCATTCTCTGACTTCACACACCTCCATTCTATGACTTCGCACACCTCCATTCTGACTTCACACACCTCCATTCTGTGACTTCACACACCTCCATTCCATGACTTCACACAACTCAATTCGATGACTTCACACTCCTCCATTTTGACTTCACACACTTCCCTTCTGTGTCTTCACACACCTCCATTCTGTGACTTCACACACCTCCATTGTTTGACTTCACACACCTCTATTCTTTGACTTCACACACCTCCATTCCATGACTTCACACACCTCCATTCTGAGTTCACACACCTCCATTGGTTGACTTCACACAACTACATTCTGAGTTCACACACCTCCATTCTGTGACTTCACACACCTACATTCCGTGACATCACACACATCCATTCTGTGACTTCACACACCTCCATTTTGAAATCACACACTTCCATTATATGACTTCACACACCTCCACTCTGTGACTTCACATACCTCCATTGTTTGACTTCACACAAATCCATTCTTGGACTTCACACACCTCCATTCCATGACTTCACACACCTCCATTCTATGAGTTCACACATCTCCATTCTATGAGTTCACACACCTCCATTTGGACTTCACACACCTCTATTCTATGACTTCACACACCTTCATTCTTACTTCAGAAACATCCATTCTATGACTTCACACACCTCCCTTCTATGGCATCACAAACCACGGTTCTGTGACTTCACACACCTCCATTCTGATTTCACACACCTCCATTCTATGACTTCACTCACCTCCATTCTGACTTCACACACCTCCATTCTATGACTTCACACACTTCCATTCTATGACTTCACACACCTCCATTCTGTGACTTCACACACCTCCATTCTGTGACTTCACACACCTAGATTCTCTGACTTCACACACCTCCATTCTATGACTTCACACACCTCCGTTCTGTGACTTCAGACACCTCCATTCTGAGTTGACACACCTTCATTCTGTGACTTCACACACCTCCATTCTGTGACTTCACACACCTCCGTTCTATGACTTCACACTCCTCGATTCTCTGACTTCACAATCCTCCATTCTATGACTTCACACACCTCCATTCGGTGACTTCACACACCTCCATTCTATGACTTCACACACCTCCATTCTGTGACTTCACCCACCTATATTTGTGACTTCACACACCACCATTTTGAGTTCACACACCTCCATTCTGTGACTTCACACACCTCCATTCTGTGACTTCCCACACCTCCATTTTGACTTCACACACCTCCATTCTCTGACTTAACAAACCACGATTCTATGACTTCGCACACCTCAATTCTGACTTCACACACCTCCATTCTGTGAATTCACACACCTCCATTCCTTGACTTCACACAACTCCATTCGATGACTTCACACACCTCCATTCTTTGACTTCAAACTCCTCCGTTCTGTGACTTCACAAACGTACCTTCGGTGACTTCACATACCTCCATTCTGTGACTTCACACACCTCCATTTTGACATCACACACTTCCATTCTGTGACTTCACACACCTCCATTCTGTGACTTCACACACCTCCATTGTTTGACTTCACACTCCTCCTTTCTTGGATTTCACACACCTCCATTCCATGACATCACACACCTCCATTCTATGAGTTCACACATCTCTATTCTATCAGTTCACACACCTCCATTTTGACATCACACACTTCCATTCTATGACTTCGCACACCTCCATTCTGTGACTTCACACAACTCCATTCTGTAACTTCACACACCTCCATTGTGACTTCATACACCTCCATTCTGAGTTGACACACCTCCATTCTGTGACTTCACACACCGCCATTTTCACTTCACACACTTCCCTTCGGTGACTTTACACACCTCCATTCTGTGAATTCACACACCTCCATTGTTTGACTTCACACACCTCTATTCTTTGACTTCACACACCTCCATTCTGTGACTTCAAACACCTCCATTCTATGACTTCACACACCTCAATTCTGTGACTTCACACACCTCCATTCTATGACTTCACACACCTCCATATTGTGACTTCACCCATCTCCATTTGTGACCTCACACGCTACCATTTTGACTTCACAAACCTCCATTCTGTGACTTCACAAACCTCTATTCTGTGACTTCACACACCTCCATTTTGACTTCACATACTTCCCTTCTGTGACTTCACACACCTATATTCTGTGACTTCACACACCTCCATTGTTTGACTTCACACACCTCTATTCTTTGACTTCACACACCTACATTCCATGACTTCACACACCTCCATTCTATGAGTTCACACATCTCCATTCTAAGAGTTCACACACCTCCATTTGGACTTCACACACCTCCATTCTATGACTTCTCACACCTTCATTCTTACTTCAGAAACATCCATTCTATGACTTCACACACCTCCCTTCTATGGCATCACAAACCTCGGTTCTGTGACTTCACACACCTCCATTCTGAGTTCACACACCTCCATTCTCTAACTTCACTCACCTCCATTCTGACTTCACACTCCTCCATTCTATGACTTCACACACTTCCATTCTATGACTTCACACATCTCCATTCTGTGATTTCACACACCTCCATTCTGTGACTTCACACACCTAGATTCTCTGACTTCACACACCTCCCTTCTATGACTTCACACACCTCGATTCTCTGACTTCACAAACCTCCATTCTATAACTTCACACACCTCCATTCGGTGACTTCACACACCTCCATTCTGACTTCACACACCTCCATTCTGTGACTTCACCCACCTACATTTGTGACTTCACACACCACCATTTTGAGTTCACAAACCTCCATTCTGTGACTTCACACACCTCCATTCTGTGAATTCACACACCTCCATTTTGACTTCACACACTTCCATTCTCTGACTTCACACACCTCCGTTCTCTGACTTCACACACCTCCATTCTGTGACTTCACACACCTCCATTCTATGACTTCACACACATCCATTTTGGCATCACACACTTCCATTCTGTGACTTCACACACCTCCATTCTATGACTTCACACACCTCCATTGTTTGACTTCACATACCTCCATTCTTGGACTTCACACACTTCCATTCTATGACTTCACACACCTCCATTCTGTGACTTCACACACCTCCATTCTGTGACTTCACACACCTCCGTTCTATGACTTCACACACCTCGATTCTCTGACTTCACAAACCTCCATTCTATGACTTCACACACCTCCATTCTGACTTCACACATCTCCATTCTGTGACTTCACACACCTCCATTCCGTGCCTTCACACAACTCCATTCGATTACTTCACACACCTCCATTTTGACTTCACACACTTCCCTTCTGTGACTTCACACACCTCCATTCTGTGACTTCACACGCCTCCATTGTTTGACTTCACATACCTCCATTCTTGGACTTCACACACTTCCATTCTATGACTTCACACACCTCCATTCTGTGACTTCACACACCTCCATTCTGAGTTCACACACCTCCATTCTCTGACTTCACTCACCTCCATTCTGACTTCACACACCTCCATTCTATGACTTCACACACTTCCATTCTATGACTTCACACATCTCCATTCTGTGATTTCACACACCTCCATTCTGTGACTTCACACACCTAGATTCTCTGACTTCACACACCTCCCTTCTATGACTTCACACACCTCGATTCTCTGACTTCACAAACCTCCATTCTATAACTTCACACACCTCCATTCGGTGACTTCACACACCTCCATTCTGACTTCACACACCTCCATTCTGTGACTTCACCCACCTACATTTGTGACTTCACACACCACCATTTTGAGTTCACACACCTCCATTCTGTGACTTCACACAACTCCATTCTGTGAATTCACACACCTCCATTTTGACTTCACACACTTCCATTCTCTGACTTCACACACCTCCATTCTATGACTTCGCACACCTCCATTCTGACTTCACACACCTCCATTCTGTGACTTCACACACCTCCATTCCATGACTTCACACAACTCAATTCGATGACTTCACACTCCTCCATTTTGACTTCACACACTTCCCTTCT
Organism: Megascapheus bottae; assembly: GCA_024803745.1. NCBI lineage: Eukaryota > Metazoa > Chordata > Mammalia > Rodentia > Geomyidae > Megascapheus > Megascapheus bottae. The sequence continues at coordinate 56,377 of JANJXV010001181.1, read as the reverse complement.
GTGACTTCACACACCTCCATTCTGTGACTTCACACACCTCCATTGTTTGACTTCACACACCTCTATTCTTTGACTTCACACACCTCCATTCCATGACTTCACACACCTCCATTCTATGAGTTCACACACCTCCATTCTATGAGTTCACACACCACCATTTTGACTTCACACACCTCCATTCTATGACTTCACACACCTCCATTCTATGCCTTCACAAACCAACATTTTGTGACTTTACATATCTCCATTCTGAGTTCACACACCTCCATTCGGTGACTTCACACACCTCCATTCTGACTTCACAAACCTCCATTCTATGACTTCACAAACTTCCATTCTATGACTTCACACACCTCCATTCTGTGACTTCACACACATCCATTCTGAGTTCACACACCTCCATTCTGTGACTTCACACACCTCCATTCTGTGACTTCACACACCTCCATTCTATGACTTCACACACATCCATTTTGGCGTCACACACTTCCATTCTGTGACTTCACACACCTCCATTCTATGACTTCACACACCTCCATTGTTTGACTTCACATACCTCCATTCTTGGACTTCACACACTTCCATTCTATGACTTCACACACCTCCATTCTGTGACTTCACACACCTCCATTCTGTGACTTCACACATCTCCGTTCTATGACTTCACACACCTCGATTCTCTGACTTCACAAACCTTCATTCTATGACTTCACAAACCTACATTCTGTGACTTCACACACCTCCATTCTGTGACTTCACACACCTCCATTTTGACTTCACACACTTCCATTCTCTGACTTCACACACCTCCATTCCATGACTTCGCACACCTCCATTCTGACTTCACACATCTCAATTCTGTGACTTCACACACCTCCATTCCGTGACTTCACACAACTCCATTCGATTACTTCACACACCTCCATTTTGACTTCACACACTTCCCTTCTGTGACTTCACACACCTCCATTCTGTGACTTCACACACCTAGATTCTCTGACTTCACACACCTCCATTCTATGACTTCACACACCTCCGTTCTGTGACTTCAGACACCTCCATTCTGAGTTGACACACCTTCATTCTGTGACTTCACACACCTCCATTCTGTGACTTCACACACCTCCGTTCTATGACTTCACACTCCTCGATTCTCTGACTTCACAATCCTCCATTCTATGACTTCACACACCTCCATTCGGTGACTTCACACACCTCCATTCTATGACTTCACACACCTCCATTCTGTGACTTCACCCACCTATATTTGTGACTTCACACACCACCATTTTGAGTTCACACACCTCCATTCTGTGACTTCACACACCTCCATTCTGTGACTTCCCACACCTCCATTTTGACTTCACACACCTCCATTCTCTGACTTAACAAACCACGATTCTATGACTTCGCACACCTCAATTCTGACTTCACACACCTCCATTCTGTGAATTCACACACCTCCATTCCTTGACTTCACACAACTCCATTCGATGACTTCACACACCTCCATTCTTTGACTTCAAACTCCTCCGTTCTGTGACTTCACAAACGTACCTTCGGTGACTTCACATACCTCCATTCTGTGACTTCACACACCTCCATTTTGACATCACACACTTCCATTCTGTGACTTCACACACCTCCATTCTGTGACTTCACACACCTCCATTGTTTGACTTCACACTCCTCCTTTCTTGGATTTCACACACCTCCATTCCATGACATCACACACCTCCATTCTATGAGTTCACACATCTCTATTCTATCAGTTCACACACCTCCATTTTGACATCACACACTTCCATTCTATGACTTCGCACACCTCCATTCTGTGACTTCACACAACTCCATTCTGTAACTTCACACACCTCCATTGTGACTTCATACACCTCCATTCTGAGTTGACACACCTCCATTCTGTGACTTCACACACCGCCATTTTCACTTCACACACTTCCCTTCGGTGACTTTACACACCTCCATTCTGTGAATTCACACACCTCCATTGTTTGACTTCACACACCTCTATTCTTTGACTTCACACACCTCCATTCTGTGACTTCACACACCTCCATTCTATGACTTCACACACCTCAATTCTGTGACTTCACACACCTCCATTCTATGACTTCACACACCTCCATATTGTGACTTCACCCATCTCCATTTGTGACCTCACACGCTACCATTTTGACTTCACAAACCTCCATTCTGTGACTTCACAAACCTCTATTCTGTGACTTCACACACCTCCATTTTGACTTCACATACTTCCCTTCTGTGACTTCACACACCTATATTCTGTGACTTCACACACCTCCATTGTTTGACTTCACACACCTCTATTCTTTGACTTCACACACCTACATTCCATGACTTCACACACCTCCATTCTATGAGTTCACACATCTCCATTCTAAGAGTTCACACACCTCCATTTGGACTTCACACACCTCCATTCTATGACTTCTCACACCTTCATTCTTACTTCAGAAACATCCATTCTATGACTTCACACACCTCCCTTCTATGGCATCACAAACCTCGGTTCTGTGACTTCACACACCTCCATTCTGAGTTCACACACCTCCATTCTCTAACTTCACTCACCTCCATTCTGACTTCACACTCCTCCATTCTATGACTTCACACACTTCCATTCTATGACTTCACACATCTCCATTCTGTGATTTCACACACCTCCATTCTGTGACTTCACACACCTAGATTCTCTGACTTCACACACCTCCCTTCTATGACTTCACACACCTCGATTCTCTGACTTCACAAACCTCCATTCTATAACTTCACACACCTCCATTCGGTGACTTCACACACCTCCATTCTGACTTCACACACCTCCATTCTGTGACTTCACCCACCTACATTTGTGACTTCACACACCACCATTTTGAGTTCACAAACCTCCATTCTGTGACTTCACACACCTCCATTCTGTGAATTCACACACCTCCATTTTGACTTCACACACTTCCATTCTCTGACTTCACACACCTCCGTTCTCTGACTTCACACACCTCCATTCTGTGACTTCACACACCTCCATTCTATGACTTCACACACATCCATTTTGGCATCACACACTTCCATTCTGTGACTTCACACACCTCCATTCTATGACTTCACACACCTCCATTGTTTGACTTCACATACCTCCATTCTTGGACTTCACACACTTCCATTCTATGACTTCACACACCTCCATTCTGTGACTTCACACACCTCCATTCTGTGACTTCACACACCTCCGTTCTATGACTTCACACACCTCGATTCTCTGACTTCACAAACCTCCATTCTATGACTTCACACACCTCCATTCTGACTTCACACATCTCCATTCTGTGACTTCACACACCTCCATTCCGTGCCTTCACACAACTCCATTCGATTACTTCACACACCTCCATTTTGACTTCACACACTTCCCTTCTGTGACTTCACACACCTCCATTCTGTGACTTCACACGCCTCCATTGTTTGACTTCACATACCTCCATTCTTGGACTTCACACACTTCCATTCTATGACTTCACACACCTCCATTCTGTGACTTCACACACCTCCATTCTGAGTTCACACACCTCCATTCTCTGACTTCACTCACCTCCATTCTGACTTCACACACCTCCATTCTATGACTTCACACACTTCCATTCTATGACTTCACACATCTCCATTCTGTGATTTCACACACCTCCATTCTGTGACTTCACACACCTAGATTCTCTGACTTCACACACCTCCCTTCTATGACTTCACACACCTCGATTCTCTGACTTCACAAACCTCCATTCTATAACTTCACACACCTCCATTCGGTGACTTCACACACCTCCATTCTGACTTCACACACCTCCATTCTGTGACTTCACCCACCTACATTTGTGACTTCACACACCACCATTTTGAGTTCACACACCTTCATTCTGTGACTTCACACAACTCCATTCTGTGAATTCACACACCTCCATTTTGACTTCACACACTTCCATTCTCTGACTTCACACACCTCCATTCTATGACTTCGCACACCTCCATTCTGACTTCACACACCTCCATTCCATGACTTCACACAACTCAATTCGATGACTTCACACTCCTCCATTTTGACTTCACACACTTCCCTTCTGTGACTTCACACACCTCCATTCTGTGACTTCACACACCTCCATTGTTTGACTTCACACACCTCTATTCTTTGACTTCACACACCTCCATTCCATGACTTCACACACCTCCATTCTATGAGTTCACACACCTCCATTCTATGAGTTCACACACCACCATTTTGACTTCACACACCTCCATTCTATGACTTCACACACCTCCATTCTATGCCTTCACAAACCAACATTTTGTGACTTTACATATCTCCATTCTGAGTTCACACACCTCCATTCGGTGACTTCACACACCTCCATTCTGACTTCACAAACCTCCATTCTATGACTTCACAAACTTCCATTCTATGACTTCACACACCTCCATTCTGTGACTTCACACACATCCATTCTGAGTTCACACACCTCCATTCTGTGACTTCACACACCTCCATTCTGTGACTTCACACACCTCCATTCTATGACTTCACACACATCCATTTTGGCGTCACACACTTCCATTCTGTGACTTCACACACCTCCATTCTATGACTTCACACACCTCCATTGTTTGACTTCACATACCTCCATTCTTGGACTTCACACACTTCCATTCTATGACTTCACACACCTCCATTCTGTGACTTCACACACCTCCATTCTGTGACTTCAGACATCTGCGTTCTATGACTTCACACACCTCGATTCTCTGACTTCACAAACCTTCATTCTATGACTTCACAAACCTACATTCTGTGACTTCACACACCTCCATTCTGTGACTTCACACACCTCCATTTTGACTTCACATACTTCCATTCTCTGACTTCACACACCTCCATTCCATGACTTCGCACACCTCCATTCTGACTTCACACATCTCAATTCTGTGACTTCACACACCTCCATTCCGTGACTTCACACAACTCCATTCGATTACTTCACACACCTCCATTTTGACTTCACACACTTCCCTTCTGTGACTTCACACACCTCCATTCTGTGACTTCACACGCCTCCATTGTTTGACTTCACACACCTCTATTCTTTGACTTCACACACCTCCATTCCATGACTTCACATACCTCCATTCTATGAGTTCACACACCTACATTCTATGAGTTCACACACCACCATTTTGACTTCACACACCTCCATTCTATGACTTCACACACCTCCATTCTATGACTTCACAAACCTCCATTCTGTGACTTCACACACCTACATTCTGAGTTCACACACCTCCATTGGTTGACTTCACACCACTACATTCTGAGTTCACACACCTCCATTCTGTGACTTCACACACCTACATTCCGTGACATCACACACATCCATTCTGTGACTTCACACACCTCCATTTTGAAATCACACACTTCCATTATATGACTTCACACACCTCCACTCTGTGACTTCACATACCTCCATTGTTTGACTTCACACAAATCCATTCTTGGACTTCACACACCTCCATTCCATGACTTCACACACCTCCATTCTATGAGTTCACACATCTCCATTCTATGAGTTCACACACCTCCATTTGGACTTCACACACCTCTATTCTATGACTTCACACACCTTCATTCTTACTTCAGAAACATCCATTCTATGACTTCACACACCTCCCTTCTATGGCATCACAAACCACGGTTCTGTGACTTCACACACCTCCATTCTGATTTCACACACCTCCATTCTATGACTTCACTCACCTCCATTCTGACTTCACACACCTCCATTCTATGACTTCACACACTTCCATTCTATGACTTCACACACCTCCATTCTGTGACTTCACACACCTCCATTCTGTGACTTCACACACCTAGATTCTCTGACTTCACACACCTCCATTCTATGACTTCACACACCTCCGTTCTGTGACTTCAGACACCTCCATTCTGAGTTGACACACCTCCATTCTGTGACTTCACACACCTCCATTCTGTGACTTCACACACCTCCGTTCTATGACTTCACACACCTCCATTCGGTGACTTCACACACCTCCATTCTATGACTTCACACACCTCCATTCTGTGACTTCACCCACCTATATTTGTGACTTCACACACCACCATTTTGAGTTCACACACCTCCATTCTGTGACTTCACACACCTCCATTCTGTGACTTCCCACACCTCCATTTTGACTTCACACACTTCCATTCTCTGACTTAACAAACCACGATTCTATGACTTCGCACACCTCAATTCTGACTTCACACACCTCCATTCTGTGAATTCACACACCTCCATTCCTTGACTTCACACAACTCCATTCGATGACTTCACACACCTCCATTCTTTGACTTCAAACTCCTCCGTTCTGTGACTTCACAAACGTACCTTCGGTGACTTCACATACCTCCATTCTGTGACTTCACACACCTCCATTTTGACATCACACACTTCCATTCTGTGACTTCACACACCTCCATTCTGTGACTTCACACACCTCCATTGTTTGACTTCACACTCCTCCTTTCTTGGATTTCACACACCTCCATTCCATGACATCACACACCTCCATTCTATGAGTTCACACATCTCTATTCTATCAGTTCACACACCTCCATTTTGACATCACAAACTTCCATTCTATGACTTCGCACACCTCCATTCTGTGACTTCACACAACTCCATTCTGTAACTTCACACACCTCCATTGTGACTTCATACACCTCCATTCTGAGTTGACACACCTCCATTCTGTGACTTCACACACCGCCATTTTCACTTCACACACTTCCCTTCGGTGACTTTACACACCTCCATTCTGTGAATTCACACACCTCCATTGTTTGACTTCACACACCTCTATTCTTTGACTTCACACACCTCCATTCTGTGACTTCACACACCTCCATTCTATGACTTCACACACCTCAATTCTGTGACTTCACACACCTCCATTCTATGACTTCACACACCTCCATATTGTGACTTCACCCAGCTCCATTTGTGACCTCACACGCTACCATTTTGACTTCACAAACCTCCATTCTGTGACTTCACAAACCTCTATTCTGTGACTTCACACACCTCCATTTTGACTTCACATACTTCCCTTCTGTGACTTCACACACCTATATTCTGTGACTTCACACACCTCCATTGTTTGACTTCACACACCTCTATTCTTTGACTTCACACACCTACATTCCATGACTTCACACACCTCCATTCTATGAGTTCACACATCTCCATTCTAAGAGTTCACACACCTCCATTTGGACTTCACACACCTCCATTCTATGACTTCTCACACCTTCATTCTTACTTCAGAAACATCCATTCTATGACTTCACACACCTCCCTTCTATGGCATCACAAACCTCGGTTCTGTGACTTCACACACCTCCATTCTGAGTTCACACACCTCCATTCTCTAACTTCACTCACCTCCATTCTGACTTCACACTCCTCCATTCTATGACTTCACACACTTCCATTCTATGACTTCACACATCTCCATTCTGTGATTTCACACACCTCCATTCTGTGACTTCACACACCTAGATTCTCTGACTTCACACACCTCCCTTCTATGACTTCACACACCTCGATTCTCTGACTTCACAAACCTCCATTCTATAACTTCACACACCTCCATTCGGTGACTTCACACACCTCCATTCTGACTTCACACACCTCCATTCTGTGACTTCACCCACCTACATTTGTGACTTCACACACCACCATTTTGAGTTCACAAACCTCCATTCTGTGACTTCACACACCTCCATTCTGTGAATTCACACACCTCCATTTTGACTTCACACACTTCCATTCTCTGACTTCACACACCTCCGTTCTCTGACTTCACACACCTCCATTCTGTGACTTCACACACCTCCATTCTATGACTTCACACACATCCATTTTGGCATCACACACTTCCATTCTGTGACTTCACACACCTCCATTCTATGACTTCACACACCTCCATTGTTTGACTTCACATACCTCCATTCTTGGACTTCACACACCTCCATTCTGACTTCACACATCTCCATTCTGTGACTTCACACACCTCCATTCCGTGCCTTCACACAACTCCATTCGATTACTTCACACACCTCCATTTTGACTTCACACACTTCCCTTCTGTGACTTCACACACCTCCATTCTGTGACTTCACACGCCTCCATTGTTTGACTTCACATACCTCCATTCTTGGACTTCACACACTTCCATTCTATGACTTCACACACCTCCATTCTGTGACTTCACACACCTCCGTTCTGTGACTTCACACACCTCCTTTCTATGACTTCACACACCTCGATTCTCTGACTTCACAAACCTCCATTCTATGACTTCACACACCTCCATTCTGTGACTTCACACACCTCCATTCTATGACTTCACACACCTCCATTTTGACTTCACACACTTCCATTCTGTGACTTCACACACCTCCATTCCATGACTTCGCACACCTCCATTCTGACTTCACACATCTCCATTCTGTGACTTCACACACCTCCATTCCGTGACTTCACACAACTCCATTCGATTATTTCACACACCTCCATTTTGACTTCACACACTTCCATTCTCTGACTTAACACACCTCCATTCTATGACTTCGCACACCTCCATTCTGACTTCACACACCTCCATTCTGTGAATTCACACACCTCCATTCCTTGACTTCACACAACTCCATTCGATGACTTCACACACCTCCATTCTTTGACTTCAAACACCTCCGTTCTGTGACTTCACACACCTACCTTCGGTGACTTCACATACCTCCATTCTGTGACTTCACACACCTCCATTTTGACATCACACACTTCCATTCTGTGACTTCACACACCTCCATTCTGTGACTTCACACACCTCCATTGTTTGACTTCACACTCCTCCTTTCTTGGATTTCACACACCTCCATTCCATGACATCACACACCTCCATTCTATGAGTTCACACATCTCTATTCTATCAGTTCACACACCTCCATTTTGACATCACACACTTCCATTCTATTACTTCGCACACCTCCATTCTGTGACTTCACACAACTCCATTCTGTAACTTCACACACCTCCATTGTGACTTCATACACCTCCATTCTGAGTTGACACACCTCCATTCTGTGACTTCACACACCGCCCTTTTGACTTCACACACTTCCCTTCTGTGACTTTACACACCTCCATTCTGTGAATTCACACACCTCCATTGTTTGACTTCACACACCTCTATTCTTTGACTTCACACACCTCCATTCTGTGACTTCACACACCTCCATTCTATGACTTCACACACCTCAATTCTGTGACTTCACACACCTCCATTCTATGACTTCACACACCTCCATATTGTGACTTCACCCATCTCCATTTGTGACCTCACACGCTACCATTTTGACTTCACAAACCTCCATTTTGTGACTTCACAAACCTCTATTCTGTCACTTCACACACCACCATTTTGACTTCACACACTTCCCTTCTGTGACTTCACACACCTCTATTCTGTGACTTCACACACCTCCATTGTTTGACTTCACACACCTCTATTCTTTGACTTCACACACCTCCATTCCATGACTTCACACACCTCCATTCTATGAGTTCACACATCTCCATTCTAAGAGTTCACACACCTCCATTTGGACTTCACACACCTCCATTCTATGACTTCTCACACCTTCATTCTTACTTCAGAAACATCCATTCTATGACTTCACACACCTCCCTTCTATGGCATCACAAACCTCGGTTCTGTGACTTCACACACCTCCATTCTGAGTTCACACACCTCCATTCTCTGACTTCACTCACCTCCATTCTGTGACTTCACACACCTAGATTCTCTGACTTCACACACCTCCCTTCTATGACTTCACACACCTCGATTCTCTGACTTCACAAACCTCCATTCTATAACTTCACACACCTCCATTCGGTGACTTCACACACCTCCATTCTGACTTCACACACCTCCATTCTGTGACTTCACCCACCTACATTTGTGACTTCACACACCACCATTTTGAGTTCACACACCTCCATTCTGTGACTTCACACACCTCCATTCTGTGAATTCACACACCTCCATTTTGACTTCACACACTTCCATTCTCTGACTTCACACACCTCCATTCTCTGACTTCACACACCTCCATACTGTGACTTCACACACCTCCATTCTATGACTTCACACACATCCATTTTGGCATCACACACTTCCATTCTGTGACTTCACACACCTCCATTCTATGACTTCACACACCTCCATTGTTTGACTTCACATACCTCCATTCTTGGACTTCACACACTTCCATTCTATGACTTCACACACCTCCATTCTGTGACTTCACACACCTCCGTTCTATGACTTCACACACCTCGATTCTCTGACTTCACAAACCTTCATTCTATGACTTCACACACCTCCATTCTGACTTCACACATCTACATTGTGTGACTTCACACACCTCCATTCCGTGCCTTCACACAACTACATTCGATTACTTCACACACCTCCATTTTGACTTCACACACTTCCCTTCTGTGACTTCACACACCTCCATTCTGTGACTTCACACGCCTCCATTGTTTGACTTCACATACCTCCATTCTTGGACTTCACACACTTCCATTCTATGACTTCACACACCTCCACTCTGTGACTTCACACACCTCCGTTCTGTGACTTCACACACCTCCTTTCTATGACTTCACACACCTCGATTCTCTGACTTCACAAACCTCCATTCTATAACTTCACACACCTCCATTCGGTGACTTCACACACCTCCATTCTGACTTCACACACCTCCATTGTGTGACTTCACCCACCTACATTTGTGACTTCACACACCACCATTTTGAGTTCACACACCTCCATTCTGTGACTTCACACAACTCCATTCTGTGAATTCACACACCTCCATTTTGACTTCACACACTTCCATTCTCTGACTTCACACACCTCCATTCTATGACTTCGCACACCTCCATTCTGACTTCACACACCTCCATTCTGTGACTTCACACACCTCCATTCCATGACTTCACACAACTCCATTCGATGACTTCACACACCTCCATTTTGACTTCACACACTTCCCTTCTGTGACTTCACACACCTCCATTCTGTGACTTCACACACCTCCATTGTTTGACTTCACACACCTCTATTCTTTGACTTCACACACCTCCATTCCATGACTTCACACACCTCCATTCTATGAGTTCACACACCTCCATTCTATGAGTTCACACACCACCATTTTGACTTCACACACCTCCATTCTATGACTTCACACACCTCCATTCTATGCCTTCACAAACCAACATTTTGTGACTTTACATATCTCCATTCTGAGTTCACACACCTCCATTCGGTGACTTCACACACCTCCATTCTGACTTCACAAACCTCCATTCTATGACTTCACAAACTTCCATTCTATGACTTCACACACCTCCATTCTGTGACTTCACACACATCCATTCTGAGTTCACACACCTCCATTCTGTGACTTCACACACCTCCATTCTGTGACTTCACACACCTCCATTCTATGACTTCACACACATCCATTTTGGCATCACACACTTCCATTCTGTGACTTCACACACCTCCATTCTATGACTTCACACACCTCCATTGTTTGACTTCACATACCTCCATTCTTGGACTTCACACACTTCCATTCTATGACTTCACACACCTCCATTCTGTGACTTCACACACCTCCATTCTGTGACTTCACACATCTCCGTTCTATGACTTCACACACCTCGATTCTCTGACTTCACAAACCTCCATTCTATGACTTCACACACCTCCATTCTGTGACTTCACACACCTCCATTCTGTGACTTCACACACCTCCATTTTGACTTCACACACTTCCATTCTCTGACTTCACACACCTCCATTCCATGACTTCGCACACCTCCATTCTGACTTCACACATCTCCATTCTGTGACTTCACACACCTCCATTCCGTGACTTCACACAACTCCATTCGATTACTTCACACACCTCCATTTTGACTTCACACACTTCCCTTGTGTGACTTCACACACCTCCATTCTGAGTTCATACACCTCCATTCTGTGACTTCACACACCTACATTCGGTGACTTCACACACCTCCATTCTGTGACTTCACACACCTCCATTTTGACTTCACACACTTCCATTATGTGACTTCACACACCTCCATTCTGTGACTTCACACACCTCCATTCTTGGACTTCACACACCTCCATTCCATGACTTCACACACCTCCATTCTATGACTTCACACACCTCCATTCTGTGACTTCACACACCTCCATTCTGTGACTTCACACACCTAGATTCTCTGACTTCACACACCTCCATTCTATGACTTCACATAACTCCATTCTGTGACTTCACACACCTGCGTTCTATGACTTCTCACACCTCCATTCTGTGACTTCACACACCACTATTCTGAGTTCACACACCTCCATTCTGTGACTTCACACACCTCCATTCTGTGACTTCACACACCTCCATTCTATGACTTCACACACCTCAATTCTGTGACTTCACACACCTCCATTCTATGACTTCACACACCTCCATATTGTGACTTCACCCATCTCCATTTGTGACGTCACACGCTACCATTTTGACTTCACAAACCTCCATTCTGTGACTTCACAAACCTCTATTCTGTGACTTCACACACCTCCATTTTGACTTCACACACTTCCCTTCTGTGACTTCACACACCTCTATTCTGTGACTTCACACACCTCCATTGTTTGACTTCACACACCTCTATTCTTTGACTTCACACACCTCCATTCCATGACTTCACACACCTCCATTCTATGAGTTCACACATCTCCATTCTAAGAGTTCACACACCTCCATTTGGACTTCACACACCTCCATTCTATGACTTCTCACCCCTTCATTCTTACTTCAGAAACATCCATTCTATGACTTCACACACCTCCCTTCTATGGCATCACAAACCTCGGTTCTGTGACTTCACACACCTCCATTCTGAGTTCACACACCTCCATTCTCTGACTTCACTCACCTCCATTCTGACTTCACACACCTCCATTCTATGACTTCACACACTTCCATTCTATGACTTCACACATCTCCATTCTGTGATTTCACACACCTCCATTCTGTGACTTCACACACCTAGATTCTCTGACTTCACACACCTCCCTTCTATGACTTCACACACCTCGATTCTCTGACTTCACAAACCTCCATTCTATAACTTCACACACCTCCATTCGGTGACTTCACACACCTCCATTCTGACTTCACACACATCCATTCTGTGCCTTCACCCACCTACATTTGTGACTTCACACACCACCATTTTGAGTTCACACACCTCCATTCTGTGACTTCACACAACTCCATTCTGTGAATTCACACACCTCCATTTTGACTTCACACACTTCCATTCTCTGACTTCACACACCTCCATTCTATGACTTCGCACACCTCCATTCTGACTTCACACACCTCCATTCTGTGACTTCACACACCTCCATTCCATGACTTCACACAACTCCATTCGATGACTTCACACACCTCCATTTGGACTTCACACACTTCCCTTCTGTGACTTCACACACCTCCATTCTGTGACTTCACACACCTCCATTGTTTGACTTCACACACCTCTATTCTTTGACTTCACACACCTCCATTCCATGACTTCACACACCTCCATTCTATGAGTTCACACACCTCCATTCTATGAGTTCACACACCACCATTTTGACTTCACACACCTCCATTCTATGACTTCACACACCTCCATTCTATGCCTTCACAAACCAACATTTTGTGACTTTACATATCTCCATTCTGAGTTCACACACCTCCATTCGGTGACTTCACACACCTCCATTCTGACTTCACAAACCTCCATTCTATGACTTCACAAACTTCCATTCTATGACTTCACACACCTCCATTCTGTGACTTCACACACATCCATTCTCAGTTCACACACCTCCATTCTGTGACTTCACACACCTCCATTCTGTGACTTCACACACCTCCATTCTATGACTTCACACACATCCATTTTGGCATCACACACTTCCATTCTGTGACTTCACACACCTCCATTCTATGACTTCACACACCTCCATTGTTTGACTTCACATACCTCCATTCTTGGACTTCACACACTTCCATTCTATGACTTCACACACCTCCATTCTGTGACTTCACACACCTCCATTCTGTGACTTCACACATCTCCGTTCTATGACTTCACACACCTCGATTCTCTGACTTCAAAAACCTCCATTCTATGACTTCACACACCTCCATTCTGTGACTTCACACACCTCCATTCTGTGACTTCACACACCTCCATTTTGACTTCACACACTTCCATTCTCTGACTTCACTCACCTCCATTCTGACTTCACACACCTCCATTCTATGACTTCACACACTTCCATTCTATGACTTCACACATCTCCATTCTGTGATTTCACACACCTCCATTCTGTGACTTCACACACCTAGATTCTCTGACTTCACACACCTCCCTTCTATGACTTCACACACCTCGATTCTCTGACTTCACAAACCTCCATTCTATAACTTCACACACCTCCATTCGGTGACTTCACACACCTCCATTCTGACTTCACACACCTCCATTCTGTGACTTCACCCACCTACATTTGTGACTTCACACACCACCATTTTGAGTTCACACACCTCCATTCTGTGACTTCACACAACTCCATTCTGTGAATTCACACACCTCCATTTTGACTTCACACACTTCCATTCTCTGACTTCACACACCTCCATTCTATGACTTCGCACACCTCCATTCTGACTTCACACACCTCCATTCTGTGACTTCACACACCTCCATTCCATGACTTCACACAACTCCATTCGATGACTTCACACACCTCCATTTTGACTTCACACACTTCCCTTCTGTGACTTCACACACCTCCATTCTGTGACTTCACACACCTCCATTGTTTGACTTCACACACCTCTATTCTTTGACTTCACACACCTCCATTCCATGACTTCACACACCTCCATTCTATGAGTTCACACACCTCCATTCTATGAGTTCACACACCACCATTTTGACTTCACACACCTCCATTCTATGACTTCACACACCTCCATTCTATGCCTTCACAAACCAACATTTTGTGACTTTACATATCTCCATTCTGAGTTCACACACCTCCATTCGGTGACTTCACACACCTCCATTCTGACTTCACAAACCTCCATTCTATGACTTCACAAACTTCCATTCTATGACTTCACACACCTCCATTCTGTGACTTCACACACATCCATTCTGAGTTCACACACCTCCATTCTGTGACTTCACACACCTCCATTCTGTGACTTCACACACCTCCATTCTATGGCATCACAAACCTCGGTTCTGTGACTTCACACACCTCCATTCTGAGTTCACACACCTCCATTCTCTGACTTCACTCACCTCCATTCTGACTTCACACACCTCCATTCTATGACTTCACACACTTCCATTCTATGACTTCACACATCTCCATTCTGTGATTTCACACACCTCCATTCTGTGACTTCACACACCTAGATTCTCTGACTTCACACACCTCCCTTCTATGACTTCACACACCTCGATTCTCTGACTTCACAAACCTCCATTCTATAACTTCACACACCTCCATTCGGTGACTTCACACACCTCCATTCTGACTTCACACACCTCCATTCTGTGACTTCACCCACCTACATTTGTGACTTCACACACCACCATTTTGAGTTCACAAACCTCCATTCTGTGACTTCACACACCTCCATTCTGTGAATTCACACACCTCCATTTTGACTTCACACACTTCCATTCTCTGACTTCACACACCTCCGTTCTCTGACTTCACACACCTCCATTCTGTGACTTCACACACCTCCATTCTATGACTTCACACACATCCATTTTGGCATCACACACTTCCATTCTGTGACTTCACACACCTCCATTCTATGACTTCACACACCTCCATTGTTTGACTTCACATACCTCCATTCTTGGACTTCACACACTTCCATTCTATGACTTCACACACCTCCATTCTGTGACTTCACACACCTCCATTCTGTGACTTCACACACCTCCGTTCTATGACTTCACACACCTCGATTCTCTGACTTCACAAACCTCCATTCTATGACTTCACACACCTCCATTCTGACTTCACACATCTCCATTCTGTGACTTCACACACCTCCATTCCGTGCCTTCACACAACTCCATTCGATTACTTCACACACCTCCATTCTGTGACTTCACACACCTCCATTTTGACTTCACACACTTCCATTCTCTGACTTCACTCACCTCCATTCTGACTTCACACACCTCCATTCTATGACTTCACACACTTCCATTCTATGACTTCACACATCTCCATTCTGTGATTTCACACACCTCCATTCTGTGACTTCACACACCTAGATTCTCTGACTTCACACACCTCCCTTCTATGACTTCACACACCTCGATTCTCTGACTTCACAAACCTCCATTCTATAACTTCACACACCTCCATTCGGTGACTTCACACACCTCCATTCTGACTTCACACACCTCCATTCTGTGACTTCACCCACCTACATTTGTGACTTCACACACCACCATTTTGAGTTCACACACCTCCATTCTGTGACTTCACACAACTCCATTCTGTGAATTCACACACCTCCATTTTGACTTCACACACTTCCATTCTCTGACTTCACACACCTCCATTCTATGACTTCGCACACCTCCATTCTGACTTCACACACCTCCATTCTGTGACTTCACACACCTCCATTCCATGACTTCACACAACTCCATTCGATGACTTCACACACCTCCATTTTGACTTCACACACTTCCCTTCTGTGACTTCACACACCTCCATTCTGTGACTTCACACACCTCCATTGTTTGACTTCACACACCTCTATTCTTTGACTTCACACACCTCCATTCCATGACTTCACACACTTCCATTCTATGAGTTCACACACCTCCATTCTATGAGTTCACACACCACCATTTTGACTTCACACACCTCCATTCTATGACTTCACACACCTCCATTCTATGCCTTCACAAACCAACATTTTGTGACTTTACATATCTCCATTCTGAGTTCACACACCTCCATTCGGTGACTTCACACACCTCCATTCTGACTTCACAAACCTCCATTCTATGACTTCACAAACTTCCATTCTATGACTTCACACACCTCCATTCTGTGACTTCACACACATCCATTCTGAGTTCACACACCTCCATTCTGTGACTTCACACACCTCCATTCTGTGACTTCACACACCTCCATTCTATGGCATCACAAACCTCGGTTCTGTGACTTCACACACCTCCATTCTGAGTTCACACACCTCCATTCTCTGACTTCACTCACCTCCATTCTGACTTCACACACCTCCATTCTATGACTTCACACACTTCCATTCTATGACTTCACACATCTCCATTCTGTGATTTCACACACCTCCATTCTGTGACTTCACACACCTAGATTCTCTGACTTCACACACCTCCCTTCTATGACTTCACACACCTCGATTCTCTGACTTCACAAACCTCCATTCTATAACTTCACACACCTCCATTCGGTGACTTCACACACCTCCATTCTGACTTCACACACCTCCATTCTGTGACTTCACCCACCTACATTTGTGACTTCACACACCACCATTTTGAGTTCACAAACCTCCATTCTGTGACTTCACACACCTCCATTCTGTGAATTCACACACCTCAATTTTGACTTCACACACTTCCATTCTCTGACTTCACACACCTCCGTTCTCTGACTTCACACACCTCCATTCTGTGACTTCACACACCTCCATTCTATGACTTCACACACATCCATTTTGGCATCACACACTTCCATTCTGTGACTTCACACACCTCCATTCTATGACTTCACACACCTCCATTGTTTGACTTCACATACCTCCATTCTTGGACTTCACACACTTCCATTCTATGACTTCACACACCTCCATTCTGTGACTTCACACACCTCCATTCTGTGACTTCACACACCTCCGTTCTATGACTTCACACACCTCGATTCTCTGACTTCACAAACCTCCATTCTATGACTTCACACACCTCCATTCTGACTTCACACATCTCCATTCTGTGACTTCACACACCTCCATTCCGTGCCTTCACACAACTCCATTCGATTACTTCACACACCTCCATTTTGACTTCACACACTTCCCTTCTGTGACTTCACACACCTCCATTCTGTGACTTCACACGCCTCCATTGTTTGACTTCACATACCTCCATTCTTGGACTTCACACACTTCCATTCTATGACTTCACACACCTCCATTCTGTGACTTCACACACCTCCGTTCTGTGACTTCACACACCTCCTTTCTATGACTTCACACACCTCGATTCTCTGACTTCACAAACCTCCATTCTATGACTTCACACACCTCCATTCTGTGACTTCACACACCTCCATTCTATGACTTCACACACCTCCATTTTGACTTCACACACTTCCATTCTGTGACTTCACACACCTCCATTCCATGACTTCGCACACCTCCATTCTGACTTCACACATCTCCATTCTGTGACTTCACACACCTCCATTCCGTGACTTCACACAACTCCATTCGATTACTTCACACACCTCCATTTTGACTTCACACACTTCCATTCTCTGACTTAACACACCTCCATTCTATGACTTCGCACACCTCCATTCTGACTTCACACACCTCCATTCTGTGAATTCACACACCTCCATTCCTTGACTTCACACAACTCCATTCGATGACTTCACACACCTCCATTCTTTGACTTCAAACACCTCCGTTCTGTGACTTCACACACCTACCTTCGGTGACTTCACATACCTCCATTCTGTGACTTCACACACCTCCATTTTGACATCACACACTTCCATTCTGTGACTTCACACACCTCCATTCTGTGACTTCACACACCTCCATTGTTTGACTTCACACTCCTCCTTTCTTGGATTTCACACACCTCCATTCCATGACATCACACACCTCCATTCTATGAGTTCACACATCTCTATTCTATCAGTTCACACACCTCCATTTTGACATCACACACTTCCATTCTATTACTTCGCACACCTCCATTCTGTGACTTCACACAACTCCATTCTGTAACTTCACACACCTCCATTGTGACTTCATACACCTCCATTCTGAGTTGACACACCTCCATTCTGTGACTTCACACACCGCCCTTTTGACTTCACACACTTCCCTTCTGTGACTTTACACACCTCCATTCTGTGAATTCACACACCTCCATTGTTTGACTTCACACACCTCTATTCTTTGACTTCACACACCTCCATTCTGTGACTTCACACACCTCCATTCTATGACTTCACACACCTCAATTCTGTGACTTCACACACCTCCATTCTATGACTTCACACACCTCCATATTGTGACTTCACCCATCTCCATTTGTGACCTCACACGCTACCATTTTGACTTCACAAACCTCCATTTTGTGACTTCACAAACCTCTATTCTGTCACTTCACACACCACCATTTTGACTTCACACACTTCCCTTCTGTGACTTCACACACCTCTATTCTGTGACTTCACACACCTCCATTGTTTGACTTCACACACCTCTATTCTTTGACTTCACACACCTCCATTCCATGACTTCACACACCTCCATTCTATGAGTTCACACATCTCCATTCTAAGAGTTCACACACCTCCATTTGGACTTCACACACCTCCATTCTATGACTTCTCACACCTTCATTCTTACTTCAGAAACATCCATTCTATGACTTCACACACCTCCCTTCTATGGCATCACAAACCTCGGTTCTGTGACTTCACACACCTCCATTCTGAGTTCACACACCTCCATTCTCTGACTTCACTCACCTCCATTCTGACTTCACACACCTCCATTCTATGACTTCACACACTTCCATTCTATGACTTCACACATCTCCATTCTGTGATTTCACACACCTCCATTCTGTGACTTCACACACCTAGATTCTCTGACTTCACACACCTCCCTTCTATGACTTCACACACCTCGATTCTCTGACTTCACAAACCTCCATTCTATAACTTCACACACCTCCATTCTGACTTCACACACCTCCATTCTGTGACTTCACCCACCTACATTTGTGACTTCACACACCACCATTTTGAGTTCACACACCTCCATTCTGTGACTTCACACACCTCCATTCTGTGAATTCACACACCTCCATTTTGACTTCACACACTTCCATTCTCTGACTTCACACACCTCCATTCTCTGACTTCACACACCTCCATACTGTGACTTCACACACCTCCATTCTATGACTTCACACACATCCATTTTGGCATCACACACTTCCATTCTGTGACTTCACACACCTCCATTCTATGACTTCACACACCTCCATTGTTTGACTTCACATACCTCCATTCTTGGACTTCACACACTTCCATTCTATGACTTCACACACCTCCATTCTGTGACTTCACACACCTCCGTTCTATGACTTCACACACCTCGATTCTCTGACTTCACAAACCTTCATTCTATGACTTCACACACCTCCATTCTGACTTCACACATCTACATTGTGTGACTTCACACACCTCCATTCCGTGCCTTCACACAACTACATTCGATTACTTCACACACCTCCATTTTGACTTCACACACTTCCCTTCTGTGACTTCACACACCTCCATTCTGTGACTTCACACGCCTCCATTGTTTGACTTCACATACCTCCATTCTTGGACTTCACACACTTCCATTCTATGACTTCACACACCTCCACTCTGTGACTTCACACACCTCCGTTCTGTGACTTCACACACCTCCTTTCTATGACTTCACACACCTCGATTCTCTGACTTCACAAACCTCCATTCTATAACTTCACACACCTCCATTCGGTGACTTCACACACCTCCATTCTGACTTCACACACCTCCATTGTGTGACTTCACCCACCTACATTTGTGACTTCACACACCACCATTTTGAGTTCACACACCTCCATTCTGTGACTTCACACAACTCCATTCTGTGAATTCACACACCTCCATTTTGACTTCACACACTTCCATTCTCTGACTTCACACACCTCCATTCTATGACTTCGCACACCTCCATTCTGACTTCACACACCTCCATTCTGTGACTTCACACACCTCCATTCCATGACTTCACACAACTCCATTCGATGACTTCACACACCTCCATTTTGACTTCACACACTTCCCTTCTGTGACTTCACACACCTCCATTCTGTGACTTCACACACCTCCATTGTTTGACTTCACACACCTCTATTCTTTGACTTCACACACCTCCATTCCATGACTTCACACACCTCCATTCTATGAGTTCACACACCTCCATTCTATGAGTTCACACACCACCATTTTGACTTCACACACCTCCATTCTATGACTTCACACACCTCCATTCTATGCCTTCACAAACCAACATTTTGTGACTTTACATATCTCCATTCTGAGTTCACACACCTCCATTCGGTGACTTCACACACCTCCATTCTGACTTCACAAACCTCCATTCTATGACTTCACAAACTTCCATTCTATGACTTCACACACCTCCATTCTGTGACTTCACACACATCCATTCTGAGTTCACACACCTCCATTCTGTGACTTCACACACCTCCATTCTGTGACTTCACACACCTCCATTCTATGACTTCACACACATCCATTTTGGCATCACACACTTCCATTCTGTGACTTCACTCACCTCCATTCTATGACTTCACACACCTCCATTGTTTGACTTCACATACCTCCATTCTTGGACTTCACACACTTCCATTCTATGACTTCACACACCTCCATTCTGTGACTTCACACACCTCCATTCTGTGACTTCACACATCTCCGTTCTATGACTTCACACACCTCGATTCTCTGACTTCACAAACCTCCATTCTATGACTTCACACACCTCCATTCTGTGACTTCACACACCTCCATTCTGTGACTTCACACACCTCCATTTTGACTTCACACACTTCCATTCTCTGACTTCACACACCTCCATTCCATGACTTCGCACACCTCCATTCTGACTTCACACATCTCCATTCTGTGACTTCACACACCTCCATTCCGTGACTTCACACAACTCCATTCGATTACTTCACACACCTCCATTTTGACTTCACACACTTCCCTTGTGTGACTTCACACACCTCCATTCTGAGTTCATACACCTCCATTCTGTGACTTCACACACCTACATTCGGTGACTTCACACACCTCCATTCTGTGACTTCACACACCTCCATTTTGACTTCACACACTTCCATTATGTGACTTCACACACCTCCATTCTGTGACTTCACACACCTCCATTCTTGGACTTCACACACCTCCATTCCATGACTTCGCACACCTCCATTCTATGACTTCACACACCTCCATTCTGTGACTTCACACACCTCCATTCTGTGACTTCACACACCTAGATTCTCTGACTTCACACACCTCCATTCTATGACTTCACATAACTCCATTCTGTGACTTCACACACCTGCGTTCTATGACTTCTCACACCTCCATTCTGTGACTTCACACACCACTATTCTGAGTTCACACACCTCCATTGTGTGACTTCACACACCTCCATTCTGTGACTTCACACACCTCCATTCTATGACTTCACACACCTCAATTCTGTGACTTCACACACCTCCATTCTATGACTTCACACACCTCCATATTGTGACTTCACCCATCTCCATTTGTGACGTCACACGCTACCATTTTGACTTCACAAACCTCCATTCTGTGACTTCACAAACCTCTATTCTGTGACTTCACACACCTCCATTTTGACTTCACACACTTCCCTTCTGTGACTTCACACACCTCTATTCTGTGACTTCACACACCTCCATTGTTTGACTTCACACACCTCTATTCTTTGACTTCACACACCTCCATTCCATGACTTCACACACCTCCATTCTATGAGTTCACACATCTCCATTCTAAGAGTTCACACACCTCCATTTGGACTTCACACACCTCCATTCTATGACTTCTCACCCATTCATTCTTACTTCAGAAACATCCATTCTATGACTTCACACACCTCCCTTCTATGGCATCACAAAACTCGGTTCTGTGACTTCACACACCTCCATTCTGAGTTCACACACCTCCATTCTCTGACTTCACTCACCTCCATTCTGACTTCACACACCTCCATTCTATGACTTCACACACTTCCATTCTATGACTTCACACATCTCCATTCTGTGATTTCACACACCTCCATTCTGTGACTTCACACACCTAGATTCTCTGACTTCACACACCTCCCTTCTATGACTTCACACACCTCGATTCTCTGACTTCACAAACCTCCATTCTATAACTTCACACACCTCCATTCGGTGACTTCACACACCTCCATTCTGACTTCACACACATCCATTCTGTGCCTTCACCCACCTACATTTGTGACTTCACACACCACCATTTTGAGTTCACACACCTCCATTCTGTGACTTCACACAACTCCATTCTGTGAATTCACACACCTCCATTTTGACTTCACACACTTCCATTCTCTGACTTCACACACCTCCATTCTATGACTTCGCACACCTCCATTCTGACTTCACACACCTCCATTCTGTGACTTCACACACCTCCATTCCATGACTTCACACAACTCCATTCGATGACTTCACACACCTCCATTTTGACTTCACACACTTCCCTTCTGTGACTTCACACACCTCCATTCTGTGACTTCACACACCTCCATTGTTTGACTTCACACACCTCTATTCTTTGACTTCACACACCTCCATTCCATGACTTCACACACGTCCATTCTATGAGTTCACACACCTCCATTCTATGAGTTCACACACCACCATTTTGACTTCACACACCTCCATTCTATGACTTCACACACCTCCATTCTATGCCTTCACAAACCAACATTTTGTGACTTTACATATCTCCATTCTGAGTTCACACACCTCCATTCGGTGACTTCACACACCTCCATTCTGACTTCACAAACCTCCATTCTATGACTTCACAAACTTCCATTCTATGACTTCACACACCTCCATTCTGTGACTTCACACACATCCATTCTCAGTTCACACACCTCCATTCTGTGACTTCACACACCTCCATTCTGTGACTTCACACACCTCCATTCTATGACTTCACACACATCCATTTTGGCATCACACACTTCCATTCTGTGACTTCACACACCTCCATTCTATGACTTCACACACCTCCATTGTTTGACTTCACATACCTCCATTCTTGGACTTCACACACTTCCATTCTATGACTTCACACACCTCCATTCTGTGACTTCACACACCTCCATTCTGTGACTTCACACATCTCCGTTCTATGACTTCACACACCTCGATTCTCTGACTTCAAAAACCTCCATTCTATAACTTCACACACCTCCATTCTGTGACTTCACACACCTCCATTCTGTGACTTCACACACCTCCATTTTGACTTCACACACTTCCATTCTCTGACTTCACTCACCTCCATTCTGACTTCACACACCTCCATTCTATGACTTCACACACTTCCATTCTATGACTTCACCCATCTCCATTCTGTGATTTCACACACCTCCATTCTGTGACTTCACACACCTAGATTCTCTGACTTCACACACCTCCCTTCTATGACTTCACACACCTCGATTCTCTGACTTCACAAACCTCCATTCTATAACTTCACACACCTCCATTCGGTGACTTCACACACCTCCATTCTGACTTCACACACCTCCATTCTGTGACTTCACCCACCTACATTTGTGACTTCACACACCACCATTTTGAGTTCACACACCTCCATTCTGTGACTTCACACAACTCCATTCTGTGAATTCACACACCTCCATTTTGACTTCACACACTTCCATTCTCTGACTTCACACACCTCCATTCTATGACTTCGCACACCTCCATTCTGACTTCACACACCTCCATTCTGTGACTTCACACACCTCCATTCCATGACTTCACACAACTCCATTCGATGACTTCACACACCTCCATTTTGACTTCACACACTTCCCTTCTGTGACTTCACACACCTCCATTCTGTGACTTCACACACCTCCATTGTTTGACTTCACACACCTCTATTCTTTGACTTCACACACCTCCATTCCATGACTTCACACACCTCCATTCTATGAGTTCACACACCTCCATTCTATGAGTTCACACACCACCATTTTGACTTCACACACCTCCATTCTATGACTTCACACACCTCCATTCTATGCCTTCACAAACCAACATTTTGTGACTTTACATATCTCCATTCTGAGTTCACACACCTCCATTCGGTGACTTCACACACCTCCATTCTGACTTCACAAACCTCCATTCTATGACTTCACAAACTTCCATTCTATGACTTCACACACCTCCATTCTGTGACTTCACACACATCCATTCTGAGTTCACACACCTCCATTCTGTGACTTCACACACCTCCATTCTGTGACTTCACACACCTCCATTCTATGACTTCACACACATCCATTTTGGCATCACACACTTCCATTCTGTGACTTCACACACCTCCATTCTATGACTTCACACACCTCCATTGTTTGACTTCACATACCTCCATTCTTGGACTTCACACACTTCCATTCTATGACTTCACACACCTCCATTCTGTGACTTCACACACCTCCATTCTGTGACTTCACACATCTCCGTTCTATGACTTCACACACCTCCATTCTGTGACTTCACACACCTCCATTCTGTGACTTCACACATCTCCGTTCTATGACTTCACACACCTCGATTCTCTGACTTCACAAACCTCCATTGTATGACTTCACACACCTCCATTCTGTGACTTCACACACCTCCATTCTGTGACTTCACACACCTCCATTTTGACTTCACACACTTCCATTCTCTGACTTCACACACCTCCATTCCATGACTTCGCACACCTCCATTCTGACTTCACACATCTCCATTCTGTGACTTCACACACCTCCATTCCGTGACTTCACACAACTCCATTCGATTACTTCACACACCTCCATTTTGACTTCACACACTTCCCTTCTGTGACTTCACACACCTCCATTCTGTGACTTCACACACCTCCATTGTTTGACTTCACACACCTCTATTCTTTGTCTTCACACACCTCCATTCCATGACTTCACATACCTCCATTCTATGAGTTCACACACCTCCATTCTATGAGTTCACACACCACCATTTTGACTTCACACACCTCCATTCTATGACTTCATACACCTCCATTCTATGACTTCACAAACCTCCATTCTGTGACTTCACACACCTACATTCTGAGTTCACACACCTCCATTCGGTGACTTAACACAACTACATTCTGAGTTCACACACCTCCATTCTGTGACTTCACACACCTACATTCGGTGACTTCACACACATCCATTCTGTGACTTCACACACCTCCATTGTGACATCACACACTTCCATCATGTGACTTCACACACCTCCATTTTGTGACTTCACACACCTCCATTGTTTGACTTCACACAACTCCATACTTGAACTTCACACACCTCCATTCCATGACTTCACACACCTCCATTCTATGAGTTCACACATCTCCATTCTAAGAGTTCACACACCTCCATTTGGACTTCACACACCTCCTTTCTATGACTTCTCACACCTTCATTCTTACTTCAGAAACATCCATTCTATGACTTCTCACACCTCCCTTCTATGGCATCACAAACCTCGGTTCTGTGATTTCACACACCTCCATTCTGAGTTCACACACCTCCATTCTCTGACTTCACTCACCTCCATTCTGACTTCACACACCTCCATTCTATGACTTCACACACTTCCATTCTATGACTTCACACATCTCCATTCTGTGACTTCACACACCTCCGTTCTATGACATCACAAACCTCCATTCTGTGACTTCAGACACCTCCATTCTGAGTTCACACACCTCCATTCTGTGACTTCACACACCTCCATTCTGTGACTTCACACACCTCCCTTCTATGACTTCACACACCTCGATTCTCTGACTTCACAAACCTCCATTCTATAACTTCACACACCTCCATTCGGTGACTTCACACACCTCCATTCTATGACTTCACACACCTCCATTCTGTGACTTCATCCACCTACATTTGTGACTTCACACACCACCATTTTGAGTTCACACACCTCCATTCTGTGACTTCACACACCTCCATTCTGTGACTTCACACACCTCCATTTTGACTTCACACACTTCCATTCTCTGACTTCACACACCTCCATTCTATCACTTCGCACACCTCCATTCTGACTTCACACACCTCCATTCTGTGACTTCACACACCTCCATTCCGTGACTTCACACAAATCCATTCGATGACTTCACACACCTCCATTTTGACTTCACACACTTCCCTTCTGTGACTTCACACACCTCCATTCTGTGACTTCACACACCTCCATTGTTTGACTTCACACACCTCTATTCTTTGACTTCACACACCTCCATTCCATGACTTCACACACCTCCATTCTATGAGTTCACACACCTCCATTCTATGAGTTCACACACCACCATTTTGACTTCATACACCTCCTTTCTATGACTTCACACACCTCCATTCTATGCCTTCACAAACCAACATTTTGTGACTTCACATATCTCCATTCTGAGTTCACACACCTCCATTCGGTGACTTCACACACCTCCAATCTGACTTCACAAACCTCCATTCTATGACTTCACAAACTTCCATTCTATGACTTCACACACCTCCATTCTGTGACTTCACACACATCCATTCTGAGTTCACACACCTCCATTCTGTGACTTCACACACCTCCATTCTGTGACTTCACACACCTCCATTCTGTGACTTCACACACCTCCATTCTATGACTTCACACACCTCCATTGTTTGACTTCACATACCTCCATTCTTGGACTTCACACACTTCAATTCTATGACTTCACACACCTCCATTCTGTGACTTCACACACCTCCGTTCTGTGACTTCACACACCTCCGTTCTATGACTTCACACACCTCGATTCTCTGACTTCACAAACCTCCATTCTATGACTTCACACACCTCCATTCTGTGACTTCACATACCTCCATTCTGTGACTTCACACACCTCCATTTTGACTTCACACACTTCCATTCTCTGACTTCACACACCTCCATTCCATGACTTCGCACACCTCCATTCTGACTTCACACATCTCCATTCTGTGACTTCACACACCTCCATTCAGTGCCTTCACACAACTCCATTCGATTACTTCACACACCTCCATTTTGACTTCACACACTTCCCTTCTGTGACTTCACACACCTCCATTCTGTGACTTCACACGCCTCCATTGTTTGCCTTCACACACCTCTATTCTTTGACTTCACACACCTCCATTCCATGACTTCACATACCTCCATTCTATGAGTTCACACACGTCCATTCTATGAGTTCACCCACCACCGTTTTGACTTCACACACCTCGATTCTCTGACTTCACAAACCTCCATTCTATGACTTCACAAACCTCCATTCTGTGACTTCACACACCTACATTCTGAGTTCACACACCTCCATTGGTTGACTTCACACAACTACATTCTGAGTTCACACACCTCCATTCTGTGACTTCACACACCTACATTCCGTGACTTCACACACAAGCATTCTGTGACTTCACACACCTCCATTGTGACATCACACACTTCCATTATGTGACTTCACACACCTCCACTCTGTGACTTCACATACCTCCATTGTTTGACTTCACACAACTCCATTCTTGGACTTCACA
Organism: Megascapheus bottae; assembly: GCA_024803745.1. Lineage (NCBI taxonomy): Eukaryota > Metazoa > Chordata > Mammalia > Rodentia > Geomyidae > Megascapheus > Megascapheus bottae. The sequence continues at coordinate 27,273 of JANJXV010001181.1, read as the reverse complement.
CACCTCCATTCCATGACTTCACACACCTCCATTCTATGAGTTCACACATTTCCATTCTATGAGTTCACACACCTCCATTTGGACTTCACACACCTCCATTCTATGACTTCACACACCTTCATTCTTACTTCAGAAACATCCATTCTATGACTTCACACACCTCCCTTCTATGGCATCACAAACCACGGTTCTGTGACTTCACACACCTCCATTCTGAGTTCACACACCTCCATTCTCTGACTTCACTCACCTCCATTCTGACTTCACACACCTCCATTCTATGACTTCACACACTTCCATTCTATGACTTCACACACCTCCATTCTGTGACTTCACACACCTCCATTGTGTGACTTCACAAACCTCCATTATGTGACTTCAGACACCTCCATTCTGAGTTGACACACCTCCATTCTGTGACTTCACACACCTCCATTCTGTGACTTCACACGCCTCCGTTCTATGACTTCAGACACCTCGATTCTCTGACTTCACAAACCTCCATTCTATGACTTCACACACCTCCATTCGGTGACTTCACACACCTCCATTCTATGACTTCACACACCTCCATTCTGTGACTTCACCCACCTATATTTGTGACTTCACACACCACCATTTTGAGTTCACACACCTCCATTCTGTGACTTCACACACCTCCATTCTGTGACTTCACACACCTCCATTTTGACTTCACACACTTCCATTCTCTGACTTAACACACCTCCATTCTATGACTTCGCACACCTCCATTCTGACTTCACACACCTCCATTCTGTGAATTCACACACCTCCATTCCTTCACTTCACACAACTCCATTCGATGACTTCACAAACCTCCATTCTTTGACTTCAAACACCTCCGTTCTGTGACTTCACACACCTACCTTCGGTGACTTCACATACCTCCATTCTGTGACTTCACACACCTCCATTGTTTGACTTCACACTCCTCCTTTCTTGGATTTCACACACCTCCATTCCATGACATCACACACCTCCATTCTATGAGTTCACACATCTCTATTCTATCAGTTCACACACCTCCATTTTGACATCACACACTTCCATTCTATGATTCGCACACCTCCATTCTGTGACTTCACACAACTCCATTCTGTAACTTCACACACCTCCATTGTGACTTCACACACCTCCATTCTGAGTTGACACACCTCCATTCTGTGACTTCACACACCTCCATTTTGACTTCACACACTTCCCTTCTGTGAGTTTACACACCTCCATTCTGTGAATTCACACACCTCCATTGTTTGACTTCACACACCTCTATTCTTTGACTTCACACACCTCCATTCCATTTCTTCACATACCTCCATTCTATGAGTTCACACATCACCATTTTGACTTCACACACCTTCATTATATGACTTCACACACCTCCATTCTATGACTTCACAAACCTCCCTTCTGTGACTTCACACATCTCCATTCTGAGTTCACACACCTCCATTCTGTGACTTCACACACCTCCATTCTGTGACTTCACACACCTGCGTTCTATGACTTCACACACCTCCATTCTGTGACTTCACACACCTCCATTCTATGACTTCACACACCTCAATTCTGTGACTTCACACACCTCCATTCTATGACTTCACACACCTCCATATTGTGACTTCACCCATCTCCATTTGTGACCTCACACGCTACCATTTTGACTTCACAAACCTCCATTCTGTGACTTCACAAACCTCTATTCTGTGACTTCACACACCTCCATTCTGTGACTTCACACACCTCCACTGTTTGACTTCACACACCTCTATTCTTTGACTTCACACACCTCCATTCCATGACTTCACACACCTGAATTCTATGAGTTCACACATCTCCATTCTAAGAGTTCACACACCTCCATTTGGACTTCACACACCTCCATTCTATGACTTCTCACACCTTCATTCTTACTTCAGAAACATCCATTCTATGACTTCACACACCTCCCTTCTATGGCATCACAAACCTCGGTTCGTGACTTCACACACCTCCAATCTGAGTTCACACACCTCCATTCTCTGACTTCACTCACCTCCATTCTGACTTCACACACCTCCATTCTATGACTTCACACACTTCCATTCTATGACTTCACACATCTCCATTCTGTGATTTCACACACCTCCATTCTGTGACTTCACACACCTAGATTCTCTGACTTCACACACCTCCCTTCTATGACTTCACACACCTCGATTCTCTGACTTCACAAACCTCCATTCTATAACTTCACACACCTCCATTCGGTGACTTCACACACCTCCATTCTGACTTCACACACCTCCATTCTGTGACTTCACCCACCTACATTTGTGACTTCACACACCACCATTTTGAGTTCACACACCTCCATTCTGTGACTTCACACACCTCCATTCTGTGAATTCACACACCTCCATTTTGACTTCACACACTTCCATTCTCTGACTTCACACACCTCCATTCTATGACTTCCCACACCTCCATTCTGACTTCACACACCTCCATTCTGTGACTTCACACACCTCCATTCCGTGACTTCACACAAATCCATTCGATGACTTCACACACCTCCATTTTGACTTCACACACTTCCCTTCTGTGACTTCACACACCTCCATTCTGTGACTTCACACACCTCCATTGTTTGACTTCACACACCTCTATTCTTTGACTTCACACACCTCCATTCCATGACTTCACACACCTCCATTCTATGAGTTCACACACCTCCATTCTATGAGTTCACACACCACCTTTTTGACTTCACACACCTCCATTCTATGACTTCACACACCTCCATTCTATGCCTTCACAAACCAACATTTTGTGACTTTACATATCTCCATTCTGAGTTCACACACCTCCATTCGGTGACTTCACACACCTCCATTCTGACTTCACAAACCTCCATTCTATGACTTCACAAACTTCCATTCTATGACTTCACACACCTCCATTCTGTGACTTCACACACATCCATTCTGAGTTCACACACCTCCATTCTGTGACTTCACACGCCTCCATTCTGTGACTTCACACACCTCCATTCTATGACTTCACACATCCATTTTGGCATCACACACTTCCATTCTGTGACTTCACACACCTCCATTCTATGACTTCACACACCTCCATTGTTTGACTTCACATACCTCCATTCTGTGACTTCACACACCTCCGTTCTGTGACTTCACACACCTCTGTTCTATGACTTCACACACCTCGATTCTCTGACTTCACAAACCTCCATTCTATGACTTCACACACCTCCATTCTGTGACTTCACACACCTCCATTCTGTGACTTCACACACCTCCATTTTGACTTCACACACTTCCATTCTCTGACTTCACACACCTCCATTCCATGACTTCGCACACCTCCATTCTGACTTCACACATCTCCATTCTGTGACTTCACACACCTCCATTCCGTGACTTCACACAACTCCATTCGATTACTTCACAAACCTCCATTTTGACTTCACACACTTCCCTTCTGTGACTTCACACACCTCCATTCTGTGACTTCACACGCCTCCATTGTTTGACTTCACATACCTCCATTCTTGGACTTCACACACTTCCATTCTATGACTTCACACACCTCCATTTCACACACCTCCGTTCTGTGACTTCACACACCTCCTTTCTATGACTTCACACACCTCGATTCTCTGACTTCACAAACCTTCATTCTATGACTTCACACACCTCCATTCTGTGACTTCACACACCTCCATTCTATGACTTCACACACCTCCATTTTGACTTCACACACTTCCATTCTCTGACTTCACACACCTCCATTCCATGACTTTGCACACCTCTATTCTGACTTCACACATCTCCAATCTGTGACTTCACACACCTCCATTCCGTGACTTCACACATCTCCATTCGATTACTTCACACACCTCCATTTTGACTTCACACACTTCCATTCTCTGACTTAACACACCTCCATTCTATGACTTCGCACACCTCCATTCTGACTTCACACACCTCCATTCTGTGAATTCACACACCTCCATTCCTTGACTTCACACAACTCCATTCGATGACTTCACACACCTCCATTCTTTGACTTCAAACACCTCCGTTCTGTGACTTCACACACCTACCTTCGGTGACTTCACATACCTACATTCTGTGACTTCACACACCTCCATTTTGACATCACACACTTCCATTCTGTGACTTCACACACCTCCATTCTGTGACTTCACACACCTCCATTGTTTGACTTCACACTCCTCCTTTCTTGGATTTCACACACCTCCATTCCATGACATCACACACCTCCATTCTATGAGTTCACACATCTCTATTCTATCAGTTCACACACATCCATTTTGACATCACACACTTCCATTCTATGACTACGCACACCTCCATTCTGTGACTTCACACAACTCCATTCTGTAACTTCACACACCTCCATTGTGACTTCACACACCTCCATTCTGAGTTGACACACCTCCATTCTGTGACTTCACACACCTCCATTTTGACTTCACACACTTCCCTTCTGTGACTTTACACACCTCCATTCTGTGAATTCACACACCTCCATTGTTTGTCTTCACACACCTCTATTCTTTGAGTTCACGCACCTCCATTCCATTTCTTCACATACCTTCATTCTATGAGTTCACACAACTCCATTCTATGAGTTCACACATCACCATTTTGACTTCACACACCTTCATTATATGACTTCACACACCTCCCTTCTGTGACTTCACACATCTCCATTCTGAGTTCACACACCTCCATTCGGTGACTTCACACACCTCCATTCTGACTTCACAAACCACCATTCTCTGACTTCACACACCTCCATTCTCTGAGTTCACACACCTCCATTCTGTGACTTCACACACCTCCATTCTGAGTTCATACACCTCCATTCTGTGACTTCACACACCTACATTCGGTGACTTCACACACCTCCATTCTGTGACTTCACACATCTCCATTTTGACTTCACACACTTCCATTATGTGACTTCACAAACCTCCATTCTGTGACTTCACACACCTCCATTCTTGGCCTTCACATACCTCCATTCCATGACTTCACACACCTCCATTCTATGACTTCACACACCTCCATTCTGTGACTTCACACACCTCCATTCTGTGACTTCACACACCTAGATTCTCTGACTTCACACACCTCCATTCTATGACTTCACATAACTCCATTCTGTGACTTCACACACCTGCGTTCTATGACTTCACACACCTCCATTCTGTGACTTCACACAGCACTATTCTGAGTTCACACACCTCCATTCTGTGACTTCACACACCTCCATTCTGTGACTTCACACACCTCCATATTGTGACTTCAGCCATCTCCATTTGTGACCTCACACGCTACCATTTTGACTTCACAAACCTCCATTCTGTGACTTCACACACCTCCATTTTGACTTCACACACTTCCCTTCTGTGACTTCACACACCTCTATTCTGTGACTTCACACACCTCCATTGTTTGACTTCACACACCTCTATTCTTTGACTTCACACACCTCCATTCGATGACTTCACACACCTCCATTCTATGAGTTCACACATCTCCATTCTAAGAGTTCACACACCTCCATTTGGACTTCACACACCTCCATTCTATGACTTCTCACACCTTCATTCTTACTTCAGATACATCCATTCTATGACTTCACACACCTCCCTTCTATGGCATCACAAACCTCGGTTCTGTGACTTCACACACCTCCATTCTGAGTTCACACACCTCCATTCTCTGACTTCACTCACCTCCATTCTGACTTCACACACCTCCATTCTATGACTTCACACACTTCCATTCTATGACTTCACACATCCCCATTCTGTGATTTCAAACACCTCCATTCTGTGACTTCACACACCTAGATTCTCTGACTTCACACACCTCCCTTCTATGACTTCACACACCTCGATTCTCTGACTTCACAAACCTCCATTCTGTAACTTCACACACCTCCATTCGGTGACTTCACACACCTCCATTCTGACTTCACACACATCCATTCTGTGACTTCACCCACCTACATTTGTGACTTCACACACCACCATTTTGAGTTCACACACCTCCATTCTGTGACTTCACACACCTCCATTCTGTGAATTCACACACCTCCATTTTGACTTCACACACTTCCATTCTCTGACTTCACACACCTCCATTCTATGACTTCGCACACCTCCATTCTGACTTCACACACCTCCATTCTGTGACTTCACACACCTCCATTCCGTGACTTCACACAACTCCATTCGATGACTTCACACACCTCCATTTTGACTTCACACACTTCCCTTCTGTGTCTTCACACACCTCCATTCTGTGACTTCACACACCTCCATTGTTTGACTTCACACACCTCTATTCTTTGACTTCACACACCTCCATTCCATGACTTCACACACCTCCATTCTATGAGTTCACACACCTCCATTCTATGAGTTCACACACCACCATTTTGACTTCACACACCTCCATTCTATGACTTCACACACCTCCATTCTATGCCTTCACAAACCAACATTTTGTGACTTTACATATCTCCATTCTGAGTTCACACACCTCCATTCGGTGACTTCACACACCTCCATTCTGACTTCACAAACCTCCATTCTATGACTTCACAAACTTCCATTCTATGACTTCACACACCTCCATTCTGTGACTTCACACACATCCATTCGGAGTTCACACACCTCCATTCTGTGATTTCACACACCTCCATTCTGTGACTTCACACACCTCCATTCTATGACTTCACACACATCCATTTTGGCATCACACACTTCCATTCTGTGACTTCACACACCTCCATTCTATGACTTCACACACCTCCATTGTTTGACTTCACATACCTCCATTCTTGGACTTCACACACTTCCATTCTATGACTTCACACACCTCCATTCTGTGACTTCACACACCTCCGTTCTGTGACTTCACACACCTCCGTTCTATGACTTCACACACCTCGATTCTCTGACTTCACAAACCTCCATTCTATGACTTCACACACCTCCATTCGGTGACTTCACACACCTCCATTCTGTGACTTCACACACCTCCATTTTGACTTCACACACTTCCATTCTCTGACTTCACACACCTCCATTCCATGACTTCGCACACCTCCATTCTGACTTCACACATCTCCATTCTGTGACTTCACACACCTCCATTCCGTGCCTTCACACAACTCCATTCGATTACTTCACACACCTCTATTTTGACTTCACACACTTCCCTTCTGTGACTTCACACACCTCCATTCTGTGACTTCACACGCCTCCATTGTTTGACTTCACATACCTCCATTCTTGGACTTCACACACTTCCATTCTATGACTTCACACACCTCCACTCTGTGACTTCACACACCTCCGTTCTGTGACTTCACACACCTCCTTTCTATGACTTCACACACCTCGATTCTCTGACTTCACAAACCTCCATTCTATGACTTCACACACCTCCATTCTGTGACTTCACACACCTCCATTCTATGACTTCACACACCTCCATTTTGACTTCACACACTTCCATTCTGTGACTTCACACACCTCCATTCCATGACTTCGCACACCTCCATTCTGACTTCAAACATCTCCATTCTGTGACTTCACACACCTCCATTCCGTGACTTCACACAACTCCATTGGATTACTTCACACACCTCCATTTTGACTTCACACACTTCCATTCTCTGACTTAACACACCTCCATTCTATGACTTCGCACACCTCCATTCTGACTTCACACACCTCCATTCTGTGAATTCACACACCTCCATTACTTGACTTCACACAACTCCATTCGATGACTTCACACACCTCCATTCTTTGACTTCAAACACCTCCGTTCTGTGACTTCACACACCTACCTTCGGTGACTTCACATACCTCCATTCTGTGACTTCACACACCTCCATTTTGACATCACACACTTCCATTCTGTGACTTCACACACCTCCATTCTGTGACTTCACACACCTCCATTGTTTGACTTCACACTCCTCCTTTCTTGGATTTCACACACCTCCATTCCATGACATCACACACCTCCATTCTATGAGTTCACACATCTCTATTCTATCAGTTCACACACCACCATTTTGACATCACACACTTCCATTCTATGACTTCGCACACCTCCGTTCTGTGACTTCACACAACTCCATTCTGTAACTTCACACACCTCCATTGTGACTTCACACACCTCCATTCTGAGTTGACACACCTCCATTCTGTGACTTCACACACCTCCATTTTGACTTCACACACTTCCCTTCTGTGACTTTACACACCTCCATTCTGTGAATTCACACACCTCCATTGTTTGACTTCACACACCTCTATTCTTTGAGTTCACTCACCTCCATTCCATTTCTTCACATACCTCCATTCTATGAGTTCACACAACTCCATTCTATGAGTTCACACATCACCATTTTGACTTCACACACCTTCATTATATGACTTCACACACCTCCATTCTATGACTTCACAAACCTCCCTTCTGTGACTTCACACATCTCCATTCTGAGTTCACACACCACCATTCGGTGACTTCACACACCTCCATTCTGACTTCACAAACCACCATTCTATGACTTCACACACCTCCATTCTATGAGTTCACACACCTCCATTCTGTGACTTCACACACCTCCATTATGAGTTCATACACCTCCATTCTGTGACTTCACACACCTACATTCGGTGACTTCACACACCTCCATTCTGTGACTTCACACACCTCCATTTTGACTTCACACACTTCCATTATGTGACTTCACACACCTCCATTCTGTGACTTCACACACCTCCATTCTTGGACTTCACACACCTCCATTCCATGACTTCACACACCTCCATTCTATGACTTCACACACCTCCATTCTGTGACTTCACACACCTCCATTCTGTGACTTCACACACCTAGATTCTCTGACTTCACACACCTCCATTCTATGACTTCACATAACTCCATTCTGTGACTTCACACACCTGCGTTCTATGACTTCTCACACCTCCATTCTGTGACTTCACACACCACTATTCTGAGTTCACACACCTCCATTCTGTGACTTCACACACCTCCATTCTGTGACTTCACACACCTCCATTCTATGACTTCACACACCTCAATTCTGTGACTTCACACACCTCCATTCTATGACTTCACACACCTCCATATTGTGACTTCAGCCATCTCCATTTGTGACCTCACACGCTACCATTTTGACTTCACAAACCTCCATTCTGTGACTTCACAAACCTCTATTCTGTGACTTCACACACCTCCATTTTGACTTCACACACTTCCCTTCTGTGACTTCACACACCTCTATTCTGTGACTTCACACACCTCCAGTGTTTGACTTTACACACCTCTATTCTTTGACTTCACACACCTACATTCCATGACTTCACACACCTCCATTCTATGAGTTCACACATCTCCATTCTAAGAGTTCACACACCTCCATTTGGACTTCACACACCACCATTATATGACTTCTCACACCTTCATTCTTACTTCAGAAACATCCATTCTATGACTTCACACACCTCCCTTCTATGGCATCACAAACCTCGGTTCTGTGACTTCACACACCTCCATTCTGAGTTCACACACCTCCATTCTCTGACTTCACTCACCTCCATTCTGACTTCACACACCTCCATTCTATGACTTCACACACTTCCATTCTATGACTTCACACATCTCCATTCTGTGATTTCACACACCTCCATTCTGTGACTTCACACACCTAGATTCTCTGACTTCACACACCTCCCTTCTATGACTTCACACACCTCGATTCTCTGACTTCACAAACCTCCATTCTATAACTTCACACACCTCCATTCGGTGACTTCATACACCTCCATTCTGACTTCACACACCTCCATTCTGTGACTTCACCCACCTACATTTGTGACTTCACACACCACCATTTTGAGTTCACACACCTCCATTCTGTGACTTCACACAACTCCATTCTGTGAATTCACACACCTCCATTTTGACTTCACACACTTCCATTCTCTGACTTCACACACCTCCATTCTATGACTTCGCACACCTCCATTCTGACTTCACACACCTCCATTCTGTGACTTCACACACCTCCATTCCATGACTTCACACAACTCAATTCGATGACTTCACACTCCTCCATTTTGACTTCACACACTTCCCTTCTGTGACTTCACACACCTCCATTCTGTGACTTCACACACCTCCATTGTTTGACTTCACACACCTCTATTCTTTGACTTCACACACCTCCATTCCATGACTTCACACACCTCCATTCTATGAGTTCACACACCTCCATTCTATGAGTTCACACACCACCATTTTGACTTCACACACCTCCATTCTATGACTTCACACACCTCCATTCTATGCCTTCACAAACCAACATTTTGTGACTTTACATATCTCCATTCTGAGTTCACACACCTCCATTCGGTGACTTCACACACCTCCATTCTGACTTCACAAACCTCCATTCTATGACTTCACAAACTTCCATTCTATGACTTCACACACCTCCATTCTGTGACTTCACACACATCCATTCTGAGTTCACACACCTCCATTCTGTGACTTCACACACCTCCATTCTGTGACTTCACACACCTCCATTCTATGACTTCACACACATCCATTTTGGCGTCACACACTTCCATTCTGTGACTTCACACACCTCCATTCTATGACTTCACACACCTCCATTGTTTGACTTCACATACCTCCATTCTTGGACTTCACACACTTCCATTCTATGACTTCACACACCTCCATTCTGTGACTTCACACACCTCCATTCTGTGACTTCACACATCTCCGTTCTATGACTTCACACACCTCGATTCTCTGACTTCACAAACCTTCATTCTATGACTTCACAAACCTACATTCTGTGACTTCACACACCTCCATTCTGTGACTTCACACACCTCCATTTTGACTTCACACACTTCCATTCTCTGACTTCACACACCTCCATTCCATGACTTCGCACACCTCCATTCTGACTTCACACATCTCAATTCTGTGACTTCACACACCTCCATTCCGTGACTTCACACAACTCCATTCGATTACTTCACACACCTCCATTTTGACTTCACACACTTCCCTTCTGTGACTTCACACACCTCCATTCTGTGACTTCACACGCCTCCATTGTTTGACTTCACACACCTCTATTCTTTGACTTCACACACCTCCATTCCATGACTTCACATACCTCCATTCTATGAGTTCACACACCTACATTCTATGAGTTCACACACCACCATTTTGACTTCACACACCTCCATTCTATGACTTCACACACCTCCATTCTGTGACTTCACAAACCTCCATTCTGTGACTTCACACACCTACATTCTGAGTTCACACACCTCCATTGGTTGACTTCACACAACTACATTCTGAGTTCACACACCTCCATTCTGTGACTTCACACACCTACATTCCGTGACATCACACACATCCATTCTGTGACTTCACACACCTCCATTTTGAAATCACACACTTCCATTATGTGACTTCACACACCTCCACTCTGTGACTTCACATACCTCCATTGTTTGACTTCACACAAATCCATTCTTGGACTTCACACACCTCCATTCCATGACTTCACACACCTCCATTCTATGAGTTCACACATCTCCATTCTATGAGTTCACACACCTCCATTTGGACTTCACACACCTCTATTCTATGACTTCACACACCTCCCTTCTATGGCATCACAAACCACGGTTCTGTGACTTCACACACCTCCATTCTGATTTCACACACCTCCATTCTATGACTTCACTCACCTCCATTCTGACTTCACACACCTCCATTCTATGACTTCACACACTTCCATTCTATGACTTCACACACCTCCATTCTGTGACTTCACACACCTCCATTCTGTGACTTCACACACCTAGATTCTCTGACTTCACACACCTCCATTCTTTGACTTCACACACCTCCGTTCTGTGACTTCAGACACCTCCATTCTGAGTTGACACACCTCCATTCTGTGACTTCACACACCTCCATTCTGTGACTTCACACACCTCCGTTCTATGACTTCACACTCCTCGATTCTCTGACTTCACAATCCTCCATTCTATGACTTCACACACCTCCATTCGGTGACTTCACACACCTCCATTCTATGACTTCACACACCTCCATTCTGTGACTTCACCCACCTATATTTGTGACTTCACACACCACCATTTTGAGTTCACACACCTCCATTCTGTGACTTCACACACCTCCATTCTGTGACTTCCCACACCTCCATTTTGACTTCACACACTTCCATTCTCTGACTTAACAAACCACGATTCTATGACTTCGCACACCTCCATTCTGACTTCACACACCTCCATTCTGTGAATTCACACACCTCCATTCCTTGACTTCACACAACTCCATTCGATGACTTCACACACCTCCATTCTTTGACTTCAAACTCCTCCGTTCTGTGACTTCACAAACGTACCTTCGGTGACTTCACATACCTCCATTCTGTGACTTCACACACCTCCATTTTGACATCACACACTTCCATTCTGTGACTTCACACACCTCCATTCTGTGACTTCACACACCTCCATTGTTTGACTTCACACTCCTCCTTTCTTGGATTTCACACACCTCCATTCCATGACATCACACACCTCCATTCTATGAGTTCACACATCTCTATTCTATCAGTTCACACACCTCCATTTTGACATCACACACTTCCATTCTATGACTTCGCACAACTCCATTCTGTGACTTCACACAACTCCATTCTGTAACTTCACACACCTCCATTGTGACTTCATACACCTCCATTCTGAGTTGACACACCTCCATTCTGTGACTTCACACACCGCCATTTTCACTTCACACACTTCCCTTCGGTGACTTTACACACCTCCATTCTGTGAATTCACACACCTCCATTGTTTGACTTCACACACCTCTATTCTTTGACTTCACACACCTCCATTCTGTGACTTCACACACCTCCATTCTATGACTTCACACACCTCAATTCTGTGACTTCACACACCTCCATTCTATGACTTCACACACCTCCATATTGTGACTTCACCCATCTCCATTTGTGACCTCACACGCTACCATTTTGACTTCACAAACCTCCATTCTGTGACTTCACAAACCTCTATTCTGTGACTTCACACACCTCCATTTTGTCTTCACATACTTCCCTTCTGTGACTTCACACACCTATATTCTGTGACTTCACACACCTCCATTGTTTGACTTCACACACCTCTATTCTTTGACTTCACACACCTACATTCCATGACTTCACACACCTCCATTCTATGAGTTCACACATCTCCATTCTAAGAGTTCACACACCTCCATTTGGACTTCACACACCTCCATTCTATGACTTCTCACACCTTCATTCTTACTTCAGAAACATCCATTCTATGACTTCACACACCTCCCTTCTATGTCATCACAAACCTCGGTTCTGTGACTTCACACACCTCCATTCTGAGTTCACACACCTCCATTCTCTAACTTCACTCACCTCCATTCTGACTTCACACTCCTCCATTCTATGACTTCACACACTTCCATTCTATGACTTCACACATCTCCATTCTGTGATTTCACACACCTCCATTCTGTGACTTCACACACCTAGATTCTCTGACTTCACACACCTCCCTTCTATGACTTCACACACCTCGATTCTCTGACTTCACAAACCTCCATTCTATAACTTCACACACCTCCATTCGGTGACTTCACACACCTCCATTCTGACTTCACACACCTCCATTCTGTGACTTCACCCACCTACATTTGTGACTTCACACACCACCATTTTGAGTTCACACACCTCCATTCTGTGACTTCACACACCTCCATTCTGTGAATTCACACACCTCCATTTTGACTTCACACACTTCCATTCTCTGACTTCACACACCTCCATTCTCTGACTTCACACACCTCCATTCTGTGACTTCACACACCTCCATTCTATGACTTCACACACATCCATTTTGGCATCACACACTTCCATTCTGTGACTTCACACACCTCCATTCTATGACTTCACACACCTCCATTGTTTGACTTCACATACCTCCATTCTTGGACTTCACACACTTCCATTCTATGACTTCACACACCTCCATTCTGTGACTTCACACACCTCCATTCTGTGACTTCACACACCTCCGTTCTATGACTTCACACACCTCGATTCTCTGACTTCACAAACCTTCATTCTATGACTTCACACACCTCCATTCTGACTTCACACATCTACATTGTGTGACTTCACACACCTCCATTCCGTGCCTTCACACAACTACATTCGATTACTTCACACACCTCCATTTTGACTTCACACACTTCCCTTCTGTGACTTCACACACCTCCATTCTGTGACTTCACACGCCTCCATTGTTTGACTTCACATACCTCCATTCTTGGACTTCACACACTTCCATTCTATGACTTCACACACCTCCACTCTGTGACTTCACACACCTCCGTTCTGTGACTTCACACACCTCCTTTCTATGACTTCACACACCTCGATTCTCTGACTTCACAAACCTCCATTCTATGACTTCACACACCTCCATTCTGTGACTTCACACACCTCCATTCTATGACTTCACACACCTCCATTTTGACTTCACACACTTCCATTCTGTGACTTCACACACCTCCATTCCATGACTTCGCACACCTCCATTCTGACTTCATACATCTCCATTCTGTGACTTCACACACCTCCATTCCGTGACTTCACACAACTCCATTCGATTACTTCACACACCTCCATTTTGACTTCACACACTTCCATTCTCTGACTTAACACACCTCCATTCTATGACTTCGCACACCTCCATTCTGACTTCACACACCTCCATTCTGTGAATTCACACACCTCCATTACTTGACTTCACACAACTCCATTCGATGACTTCACACACCTCCATTCTTTGACTTCAAACACCTCCGTTCTGTGACTTCACACACCTACCTTCGGTGACTTCACATACCTCCATTCTGTGACTTCACACACCTCCATTTTGACATCACACACTTCCATTCTGTGACTTCACACACCTCCATTCTGTGACTTCACACACCTCCATTGTTTGACTTCACACTCCTCCTTTCTTGGATTTCACACACCTCCATTCCATGACATCACACACCTCCATTCTATGAGTTCACACATCTCTATTCTATCAGTTCACACACCTCCATTTTGACATCACACACTTCCATTCTATGACTTCGCACACCTCCATTCTGTGACTTCACACAACTCCATTCTGTAACTTCACACACCTCCATTGTGACTTCACACACCTCCAATCTGAGTTGACACACCTCCATTCTGTGACTTCACACACCTCCATTTTGACTTCACACACTTCCCTTCTGTGACTTTACACACCTCCATTCTGTGAATTCACACACCTCCATTGTTTGACTTCACACACCTCTATTCTTTGAGTTCACACACCTCCATTCCATTTCTTCACATACCTCCATTCTATGAGTTCACACAACTCCATTCTATGAGTTCACACATCACCATTTTGACTTCACACACCTTCATTATATGACTTCACACACCTCCATTCTATGACTTCACAAACCTCCCTTCTGTGACTTCACACATCTCCATTCTGAGTTCACACACCTCCATTCGGTGACTTCACACACCTCCATTCTGACTTCACAAACCACCATTCTATGACTTCACACACCTCCATTCTATGAGTTCACACACCTCCATTCTGTGACTTCACACACCTCCATTCTGAGTTCATACACCTCCATTCTGTGACTTCACACACCTACATTCTATGAGTTCACACACCTCCATTTGGACTTCACACACCTCCATTCTATGACTTCTCACACCTTCATTCTTACTTCAGAAACATCCATTCTATGACTTCACACACCTCCCTTCTATGGCATCACAAACCTCGGTTTTGTGACTTCACACACCTCCATTCTGAGTTCACACACCTCCATTCTCTGACTTCACTCACCTCCATTCTGACTTCACACACCTCCATTCTATGACTTCACACACTTCCATTCTATGACTTCACACATCTCCATTCTGTGATTTCACACACCTCCATTCTGTGACTTCACACACCTAGATTCTCTGACTTCACACACCTCCCTTCTATGACTTCACACACCTCGATTCTCTGACTTCACAAACCTCCATTCTATAACTTCACACACCTCCATTCGGTGACTTCACACACCTCCATTCTGACTTCACACACCTCCATTCTGTGACTTCACCCACCTACATTTGTGACTTCACACACCACCATTTTGAGTTCACACACGTCCATTCTGTGACTTCACACACCTCCATTCTGTGAATTCACACACCTCCATTTTGACTTCACACACTTCCATTCTCTGACTTCACACACCTCCATTCTCTGACTTCACACAGCTCCATTCTGTGACTTCACACACCTCCATTCTATGACTTCACACACATCCATTTTGGCATCACACACTTCCATTCTGTGACTTCACACACCTCCATTCTATGACTTCACACACCTCCATTGTTTGACTTCACATACCTCCATTCTTGGACTTCACACACTTCCATTCTATGACTTCACACACCTCCATTCTGTGACTTCACACACCTCCATTCTGTGACTTCACACACCTCCGTTCTATGACTTCACACACCTCGATTCTCTGACTTCACAAACCTCCATTCTATGACTTCACACACCTCCATTCTGACTTCACACATCTCCAATCTGTGACTTCACACACCTCCATTCCGTGCCTTCACACAACTCCATTCGATTACTTCACACACCTCCATTTTGACTTCACACACTTCCCTTCTGTGACTTCACACACCTCCATTCTGTGACTTCACACGCCTCCATTGTTTGACTTCACATACCTCCATTCTTGGACTTCACACACTTCCATTCTATGACTTCACACACCTCCATTCTGTGACTTCACACACCTCCGTTCTGTGACTTCACACACCTCCTTTCTATGACTTCACACACCTCGATTCTCTGACTTCACAAACCTCCATTCTATGACTTCACACACCTCCATTCTGTGACTTCACACACCTCCATTCTGTGACTTCACACACCTCCATTTTGACTTCACACACTTCCATTCTGTGACTTCACACACCTCCATTCCATGACTTCGCACACCTCCATTCTGACTTCACACATCTCCATTCTGTGACTTCACACACCTCCATTCCGTGACTTCACACAACTCCATTCGATTACTTCACACACCTCCATTTTGACTTCACACACTTCCATTCTCTGGCTTAACACACCTCCATTCTATGACTTCGCACACCTCCATTCTGACTTCACACACCTCCATTCTGTGAATTCACACACCTCCATTCCTTGACTTCACACAACTCCATTCGATGACTTCACACACCTCCATTCTTTGACTTCAAACACCTCCGTTCTGTGACTTCACACACCTACCTTCGGTGACTTCACATACCTCCATTCTGTGACTTCACACACCTCCATTTTGACATCACACACTTCCATTCTGTGACTTCACACACCTCCATTCTGTGACTTCACACACCTCCATTGTTTGACTTCACACTCCTCCTTTCTTGGATTTCACACACCTCCATTCCATGACATCACACACCTCCATTCTATGAGTTCACACATTTCTATTCTATCAGTTCACACACCTCCATTTTGACATCACACACTTCCATTCTATGACTTCGCACACCTCCATTCTGTGACTTCACACAACTCCATTCTGTAACTTCACACACCTCCATTGTGACTTCACACACCTCCATTCTGAGTTGACACACCTCCATTCTGTGACTTCACACACCTCCATTTTGACTGCACACACTTCCCTTCTGTGACTTTACACACCTCCATTCTGTGAATTCACACACCTCCATTGTTTGACTTCACACACCTCTATTCTTTGAGTTCACACACCTCCATTTCATTTCTTCACATACCTCCATTCTATGAGTTCACACAACTCCATTCTATGAGTTCACACATCACCATTTTGACTTCACACAACTTCATTATATGAGTTCACCCACCTCCATTCTATGATTTCACAAACCTCCCTTCTGTGACTTCACACATCTCCATTCTGAGTTCACACACCTCCATTCGGTGACTTCACACACCTCCATTCTGACTTCACAAACCACCATTCTATGACTTCACACACCTCCATTCTATGAGTTCACACACCTCCATTCTGTGACTTCACACACCTCCATTCTGAGTTCATACACCTCCATTCTGTGACTTCACACACCTACATTCGGTGACTTCACACACCTCCATTCTGTGACTTCACACACCTCCATTTTGACTTCACACACTTCCATTATGTGACTTCACACACCTCCATTCTGTGACTTCACACACCTCCATTCTTGGACTTCACACACCTCCATTCCATGACTTCACACACCTCCATTCTATGACTTCACACTCCTCCATTCTGTGACTTCACACACCTCCATTCTGTGACTTCACACACCTAGATTCTCTGACTTCACAGACCTCCATTCTATGACTTCACATAACTCCATTCTGTGACTTCACACACCTGCGTTCTATGACTTCTCACACCTCCATTCTGTGACTTCACACACCACTATTCTGAGTTCACACACCTCCATTCTGTGACTTCTCACACCTTCATTCTTACTTCAGAAACATCCATTCTATGACTTCACACACCTCCCTTCTATGGCATCACAAACCTCGGTTCTGTGACTTCACACACCTCCATTCTGAGTTCACACACCTCCATTCTCTAACTTCACTCACCTCCATTCTGACTTCACACTCCTCCATTCTATGACTTCACACACTTCCATTCTATGACTTCACACATCTCCATTCTGTGATTTCACACACCTCCATTCTGTGACTTCACACACCTAGATTCTCTGACTTCACACACCTCCCTTCTATGACTTCACACACCTCGATTCTCTGACTTCACAAACCTCCATTCTATAACTTCACACACCTCCATTCGGTGACTTCACACACCTCCATTCTGACTTCACACACCTCCATTCTGTGACTTCACCCACCTACATTTGTGACTTCACACACCACCATTTTGAGTTCACTAACCTCCATTCTGTGACTTCACACACCTCCATTCTGTGAATTCACACACCTCCATTTTGACTTCACACACTTCCATTCTCTGACTTCACACACCTCCGTTCTCTGACTTCACACACCTCCATTCTGTGACTTCACACACCTCCATTCTATGACTTCACACACATCCATTTTGGCATCACACACTTCCATTCTGTGACTTCACACACCTCCATTCTATGACTTCACACACCTCCATTGTTTGACTTCACATACCTCCATTCTTGGACTTCACACACTTCCATTCTATGACTTCACACACCTCCATTCTGTGACTTCACACACCTCCATTCTGTGACTTCACACACCTCCGTTCTATGACTTCACACACCTCGATTCTCTGACTTCACAAACCTCCATTCTATGACTTCACACACCTCCATTCTGACTTCACACATCTCCATTCTGTGACTTCACACACCTCCATTCCGTGCCTTCACACAACTCCATTCGATTACTTCACACACCTCCATTTTGACTTCACACACTTCCCTTCTGTGACTTCACACACCTCCATTCTGTGACTTCACACGCCTCCATTGTTTGACTTCACATACCTCCATTCTTGGACTTCACACACTTCCATTCTATGACTTCACACACCTCCATTCTGTGACTTCACACACCTCCGTTCTGTGACTTCACACACCTCCTTTCTATGACTTCACACACCTCGATTCTCTGACTTCACAAACCTCCATTCTATGACTTCACACACCTCCATTCTGTGACTTCACACACCTCCATTCTATGACTTCACACACCTCCATTTTGACTTCACACACTTCCATTCTGTGACTTCACACACCTCCATTCCATGACTTCGCACAACTCCATTCTGACTTCACACATCTCCATTCTGTGACTTCACACACCTCCATTCCGTGACTTCACACAACTCCATTCGATTACTTCACACACCTCCATTTTGACTTCACACACTTCCATTCTCTGACTTAACACACCTCCATTCTATGACTTCGCACACCTCCATTCTGACTTCACACACCTCCATTCTGTGAATTCACACACCTCCATTCCTTGACTGCACACAACTCCATTCGATGACTTCACACACCTCCATTCTTTGACTTCAAACACCTCCGTTCTGTGACTTCACACACCTACCTTCGGTGACTTCACATACCTCCATTCTGTGACTTCACACACCTCCATTTTGACATCACACACTTCCATTCTGTGACTTCACACACCTCCATTCTGTGACTTCACACACCTCCATTGTTTGACTTCACACTCCTCCTTTCTTGGATTTCACACACCTCCATTCCATGACATCACACACCTCCATTCTATGAGTTCACACATCTCTATTCTATCAGTTCACACACCTCCATTTTGACATCACACACTTCCATTCTATGACTTCGCACACCTCCATTCTGTGACTTCACACAACTCCATTCTGTAACTTCACACACCTCCATTGTGACTTCATACACCTCCATTCTGAGTTGACACACCTCCATTCTGTGACTTCACACACCGCCCTTTTGACTTCACACACTTCCCTTCTGTGACTTTACACACCTCCATTCTGTGAATTCACACACCTCCATTGTTTGACTTCACACACCTCTATTCTTTGACTTCACACACCTCCATTCTGTGACTTCACACACCTCCATTCTATGACTTCACACACCTCAATTCTGTGACTTCACACACCTCCATTCTATGACTTCACACACCTCCATATTGTGACTTCACCCATCTCCATTTGTGACCTCACACGCTACCATTTTGACTTCACAAACCTCCATTCTGTGACTTCACAAACCTCTATTCTGTCACTTCACACACCTCCATTTTGTCTTCACATACTTCCCTTCTGTGACTTCACACACCTATATTCTGTGACTTCACACACCTCCATTGTTTGACTTCACACACCTCTATTCTTTGACTTCACACACCTACATTCCATGACTTCACACACCTCCATTCTATGAGTTCACACATCTCCATTCTAAGAGTTCACACACCTCCATTTGGACTTCACACACCTCCATTCTATGACTTCTCACACCTTCATTCTTACTTCAGAAACATCCATTCTATGACTTCACACACCTCCCTTCTATGTCATCACAAACCTCGGTTCTGTGACTTCACACACCTCCATTCTGAGTTCACACACCTCCATTCTCTAACTTCACTCACCTCCATTCTGACTTCACACTCCTCCATTCTATGACTTCACACACTTCCATTCTATGACTTCACACATCTCCATTCTGTGATTTCACACACCTCCATTCTGTGACTTCACACACCTAGATTCTCTGACTTCACACACCTCCCTTCTATGACTTCACACACCTCGATTCTCTGACTTCACAAACCTCCATTCTATAACTTCACACACCTCCATTCGGTGACTTCACACACCTCCATTCTGACTTCACACACCTCCATTCTGTGACTTCACCCACCTACATTTGTGACTTCACACACCACCATTTTGAGTTCACACACCTCCATTCTGTGACTTCACACACCTCCATTCTGTGAATTCACACACCTCCATTTTGACTTCACACACTTCCATTCTCTGACTTCACACACCTCCATTCTCTGACTTCACACACCTCCATTCTGTGACTTCACACACCTCCATTCTATGACTTCACACACATCCATTTTGGCATCACACACTTCCATTCTGTGACTTCACACACCTCCATTCTATGACTTCACACACCTCCATTGTTTGACTTCACATACCTCCATTCTTGGACTTCACACACTTCCATTCTATGACTTCACACACCTCCATTCTGTGACTTCACACACCTCCATTCTGTGACTTCACACACCTCCGTTCTATGACTTCACACACCTCGATTCTCTGACTTCACAAACCTTCATTCTATGACTTCACACACCTCCATTCTGACTTCACACATCTACATTGTGTGACTTCACACACCTCCATTCCGTGCCTTCACACAACTACATTCGATTACTTCACACACCTCCATTTTGACTTCACACACTTCCCTTCTGTGACTTCACACACCTCCATTCTGTGACTTCACACGCCTCCATTGTTTGACTTCACATACCTCCATTCTTGGACTTCACACACTTCCATTCTATGACTTCACACACCTCCACTCTGTGACTTCACACACCTCCGTTCTGTGACTTCACACACCTCCTTTCTATGACTTCACACACCTCGATTCTCTGACTTCACAAACCTCCATTCTATGACTTCACACACCTCCATTCTGTGACTTCACACACCTCCATTCTATGACTTCACACACCTCCATTTTGACTTCACACACTTCCATTCTGTGACTTCACACACCTCCATTCCATGACTTCGCACACCTCCATTCTGACTTCATACATCTCCATTCTGTGACTTCACACACCTCCATTCCGTGACTTCACACAACTCCATTCGATTACTTCACACACCTCCATTTTGACTTCACACACTTCCATTCTCTGACTTAACACACCTCCATTCTATGACTTCGCACACCTCCATTCTGACTTCACACACCTCCATTCTGTGAATTCACACACCTCCATTACTTGACTTCACACAACTCCATTCGATGACTTCACACACCTCCATTCTTTGACTTCAAACACCTCCGTTCTGTGACTTCACACACCTACCTTCGGTGACTTCACATACCTCCATTCTGTGACTTCACACACCTCCATTTTGACATCACACACTTCCATTCTGTGACTTCACACACCTCCATTCTGTGACTTCACACACCTCCATTGTTTGACTTCACACTCCTCCTTTCTTGGATTTCACACACCTCCATTCCATGACATCACACACCTCCATTCTATGAGTTCACACATCTCTATTCTATCAGTTCACACACCTCCATTTTGACATCACACACTTCCATTCTATGACTTCGCACACCTCCATTCTGTGACTTCACACAACTCCATTCTGTAACTTCACACACCTCCATTGTGACTTCACACACCTCCAATCTGAGTTGACACACCTCCATTCTGTGACTTCACACACCTCCATTTTGACTTCACACACTTCCCTTCTGTGACTTTACACACCTCCATTCTGTGAATTCACACACCTCCATTGTTTGACTTCACACACCTCTATTCTTTGAGTTCACACACCTCCATTCCATTTCTTCACATACCTCCATTCTATGAGTTCACACAACTCCATTCTATGAGTTCACACATCACCATTTTGACTTCACACACCTTCATTATATGACTTCACACACCTCCATTCTATGACTTCACAAACCTCCCTTCTGTGACTTCACACATCTCCATTCTGAGTTCACACACCTCCATTCGGTGACTTCACACACCTCCATTCTGACTTCACAAACCACCATTCTATGACTTCACACACCTCCATTCTATGAGTTCACACACCTCCATTCTGTGACTTCACACACCTCCATTCTGAGTTCATACACCTCCATTCTGTGACTTCACACACCTACATTCTATGAGTTCACACACCTCCATTTGGACTTCACACACCTCCATTCTATGACTTCTCACACCTTCATTCTTACTTCAGAAACATCCATTCTATGACTTCACACACCTCCCTTCTATGGCATCACAAACCTCGGTTTTGTGACTTCACACACCTCCATTCTGAGTTCACACACCTCCATTCTCTGACTTCACTCACCTCCATTCTGACTTCACACACCTCCATTCTATGACTTCACACACTTCCATTCTATGACTTCACACATCTCCATTCTGTGATTTCACACACCTCCATTCTGTGACTTCACACACCTAGATTCTCTGACTTCACACACCTCCCTTCTATGACTTCACACACCTCGATTCTCTGACTTCACAAACCTCCATTCTATAACTTCACACACCTCCATTCGGTGACTTCACACACCTCCATTCTGACTTCACACACCTCCATTCTGTGACTTCACCCACCTACATTTGTGACTTCACACACCACCATTTTGAGTTCACACACGTCCATTCTGTGACTTCACACACCTCCATTCTGTGAATTCACACACCTCCATTTTGACTTCACACACTTCCATTCTCTGACTTCACACACCTCCGTTCTCTGACTTCACACACCTCCATTCTGTGACTTCACACACCTCCATTCTATGACTTCACACACATCCATTTTGGCATCACACACTTCCATTCTGTGACTTCACACACCTCCATTCTATGACTTCACACACCTCCATTGTTTGACTTCACATACCTCCATTCTTGGACTTCACACACTTCCATTCTATGACTTCACACACCTCCATTCTGTGACTTCACACACCTCCATTCTGTGACTTCACACACCTCCGTTCTATGACTTCACACACCTCGATTCTCTGACTTCACAAACCTCCATTCTATGACTTCACACACCTCCATTCTGACTTCACACATCTCCATTCTGTGACTTCACACACCTCCATTCCGTGCCTTCACACAACTCCATTCGATTACTTCACACACCTCCATTTTGACTTCACACACTTCCCTTCTGTGACTTCACACACCTCCATTCTGTGACTTCACACGCCTCCATTGTTTGACTTCACATACCTCCATTCTTGGACTTCACACACTTCCATTCTATGACTTCACACACCTCCATTCTGTGACTTCACACACCTCCGTTCTGTGACTTCACACACCTCCTTTCTATGACTTCACACACCTCGATTCTCTGACTTCACAAACCTCCATTCTATGACTTCACACACCTCCATTCTGTGACTTCACACACCTCCATTCTATGACTTCACACACCTCCATTTTGACTTCACACACTTCCATTCTGTGACTTCACACACCTCCATTCCATGACTTCGCACAACTCCATTCTGACTTCACACATCTCCATTCTGTGACTTCACACACCTCCATTCCGTGACTTCACACAACTCCATTCGATTACTTCACACACCTCCATTTTGACTTCACACACTTCCATTCTCTGACTTAACACACCTCCATTCTATGACTTCGCACACCTCCATTCTGACTTCACACACCTCCATTCTGTGAATTCACACACCTCCATTCCTTGACTGCACACAACTCCATTCGATGACTTCACACACCTCCATTCTTTGACTTCAAACACCTCCGTTCTGTGACTTCACACACCTACCTTCGGTGACTTCACATACCTCCATTCTGTGACTTCACACACCTCCATTTTGACATCACACACTTCCATTCTGTGACTTCACACACCTCCATTCTGTGACTTCACACACCTCCATTGTTTGACTTCACACTCCTCCTTTCTTGGATTTCACACACCTCCATTCCATGACATCACACACCTCCATTCTATGAGTTCACACATCTCTATTCTATCAGTTCACACACCTCCATTTTGACATCACACACTTCCATTCTATGACTTCGCACACCTCCATTCTGTGACTTCACACAACTCCATTCTGTAACTTCACACACCTCCATTGTGACTTCATACACCTCCATTCTGAGTTGACACACCTCCATTCTGTGACTTCACACACCGCCCTTTTGACTTCACACACTTCCCTTCTGTGACTTTACACACCTCCATTCTGTGAATTCACACACCTCCATTGTTTGACTTCACACACCTCTATTCTTTGACTTCACACACCTCCATTCTGTGACTTCACACACCTCCATTCTATGACTTCACACACCTCAATTCTGTGACTTCACACACCTCCATTCTATGACTTCACACACCTCCATATTGTGACTTCACCCATCTCCATTTGTGACCTCACACGCTACCATTTTGACTTCACAAACCTCCATTCTGTGACTTCACAAACCTCTATTCTGTGACTTCACACACCTCCATTTTGTCTTCACATACTTCCCTTCTGTGACTTCACACACCTATATTCTGTGACTTCACACACCTCCATTGTTTGACTTCACACACCTCTATTCTTTGACTTCACACACCTACATTCCATGACTTCACACACCTCCATTCTATGAGTTCACACATCTCCATTCTAAGAGTTCACACACCTCCATTTGGACTTCACACACCTCCATTCTATGACTTCTCACACCTTCATTCTTACTTCAGAAACATCCATTCTATGACTTCACACACCTCCCTTCTATGTCATCACAAACCTCGGTTCTGTGACTTCACACACCTCCATTCTGAGTTCACACACCTCCATTCTCTAACTTCACTCACCTCCATTCTGACTTCACACTCCTCCATTCTATGACTTCACACACTTCCATTCTATGACTTCACACATCTCCATTCTGTGATTTCACACACCTCCATTCTGTGACTTCACACACCTAGATTCTCTGACTTCACACACCTCCCTTCTATGACTTCACACACCTCGATTCTCTGACTTCACAAACCTCCATTCTATAACTTCACACACCTCCATTCGGTGACTTCACACACCTCCATTCTGACTTCACACACCTCCATTCTGTGACTTCACCCACCTACATTTGTGACTTCACACACCACCATTTTGAGTTCACACACCTCCATTCTGTGACTTCACACACCTCCATTCTGTGAATTCACACACCTCCATTTTGACTTCACACACTTCCATTCTCTGACTTCACACACCTCCATTCTCTGACTTCACACACCTCCATTCTGTGACTTCACACACCTCCATTCTATGACTTCACACACATCCATTTTGGCATCACACACTTCCATTCTGTGACTTCACACACCTCCATTCTATGACTTCACACACCTCCATTGTTTGACTTCACATACCTCCATTCTTGGACTTCACACACTTCCATTCTATGACTTCACACACCTCCATTCTGTGACTTCACACACCTCCATTCTGTGACTTCACACACCTCCGTTCTATGACTTCACACACCTCGATTCTCTGACTTCACAAACCTTCATTCTATGACTTCACACACCTCCATTCTGACTT